>CAUYQU010100045.1:0-15934 GCA_963574635.1 Cheracebus regulus
ATTGTTAAACACAATTATTGGCATAAAAGAGGTTTTTAATACCCATTTTTAGACTGCATTCTAGCCTGGGCAATAAAACAAGTATCCCATTCTCTCTCCCTCTTTCTCTTCCTCTTTCTTTCTCTGTTTCATTCTTTTTTTTTTTCTTTCTTTTGCTCTTTCTTTCTCCTTTTCTCTCTTTTTCTAAAAAAATAAATAAAAATAAAAGCAGAAAGGAATATTTTTCAGAATGGAGGAAAAGAATATGTAGTAAAATTAATGGGATGCAGAAGGAATCACAACTGCATTTTATTATGAAATCTCAAAAATTTAAGTTTGAAAAGAAGGTCTTAACAGCTTTCAGACTTTTAAAAAATAAAATTACATAGAAAGGACTAAGAATGGGCTTCTCAATTGTAACATTAAATGCTAGAAGACAAAGACTATGCCTTTAAAATGCTTAGTGAAAATGATTTTTAATCCTAAATTCTATAGCCAACCAAATACTAATCGAATGTAAGATAAAACACTTTTTAAAAGATTCAAAAACTCAAAAAAATTATTTTCATTATATTTTTTCAAGAAGCTCTCAGAGAAAGTTCTCTACTAAAATGTGTGATTAAACCAAAAGGGAAGAAAGCATGAGTGGTAAGAAATTGAAGTCAAACCTGAGAAAAGACATGAAGGAAATTCCAAAGTGGAGGGCATGCCTAGAGAGCCATTGGTCCAAAACTGGAGTAGGAGGATACGTGGATTCAAGAGAAATGTCTTCTAAAAAAAAAAAAAAATTAAGTAAAAGATTATTTTGGCAAGATTAAATTGTAGAAATCTATGAGAAGGGGTAAAAAACTTAGCTCCTGGTTCAAAAAAAACGAAATAAATAATTATGAACCGATAATTCACTTTAGAAATATTCAAAAGTACAAAAATCAAGCCCATACTTATACTATTTAGCTCCATAATTTAAAAACAATTATATACCGCAACAACTCCTCTAACTGAGGATTTTTAAAATTATGTTCTAACTATTGGGCAGATATGGGATAGATAAGGGGAATGTAAAAGAACTAAAATCTCTACCTTCTTTTAAAGAGGTGAATATAAAATTGGTAAGTTGAATGAACCAAGAACTATCAATACTTGCACAATATTTAGAAATACATAAATAGGCCAGGGAGAGTGGATCACACCAGTAATCCCAGCACTTTGAGAGGCCAAGGCAGGAAAATTGCTTGAGGCCAGGAGTTCAGGGATCAACCTGAACTGATCAACATAGTTCAACCCTGATCAACATAGATAGACCCTGTCTCTACAATTAGAAAAATGAGTAGATTATTATTTTTTAAAAAGCAAAAGAAATATGTAAATAAATACTATAAAATTATTTTAAAAGTTGAAAATAGTTGCCTTTATGCACAGTAATAGGGGCAAGGGAGCTATGCAGAGAAAGAACCTCTGGTTTTATGTATTAAGATTTTTAAAAAGTATGTGCATGTGTTGCCTTGATCAAATAAAAATTCTTAATATAATAAAACTTTTAAAGGATATTTAATAGTTTGACCCTATAGCTCTACACAAAAATAGTAGAAAACAGCATAGCTAAGACTTTATTTTCTGTCTATTCTTTGACTGTGCTGGCCTTTAAACCAGCACATCATCTGTTAGTGAATCACCAACAATTGAGTAAACACATTTTCTCTTAGAGTCTGCAATCTCAACACAAGCACAAGTGCAAATTGTTTGGGAATTTCAATCGTGTAAATGTTGGCAGAAGTCGGGTTATTTCCTTAAGAGATTTATAAGTAAAATAAAGAAGAGAAAAATAGACCTTTCTTTTGAGAGTATTACATAACATGTCTTCCTGAGTATATTTGTAAACAATGAATAGTCTACAAGAATAATTTTTCTTTTTAAAGATAATTCTACATAGCCAAAGATCCTCGGAACCACGTACTAGACAATATTGCAGTTTGCATTGATTTCCAGTAAGTTTACATTTAAAAGTTAGTATGTGCCAGAAACCACAGTAGATCAGTTACACACATTGTTTCCTATAATCTCTATATGCTTGTGAGACAAGCATTACACTGAAAGCAGGAGCTCAAAGAGGTTATATGACCATCCCATAGTCACACAGTTGGCATGGAACTCAGACTGGATCTCCTGTCTCTTGCTATGAAGAAATCAGGTTTTTTGTTTTTTTTTCTTCTAATTTGTATTGAATGTTATAGGATTTACAAATCTTTGCTGAGTAATCTAGATCTCTGCTTTAATGTCAACAGAGATTAAATGTTCCTTTTACTCAGAAGATTTATTAAACCCAATTTGATACATTTAGTCTGTTTATGCCTCTCTACACCAACACAATAAAATCTAAAGAAGAGGGAACCTGGCTAACAGGATTTTCAATTTTTAATAGAGTCCAAAGCTAAAGTGTCTACATGCTTAAGTATCTAGAGGAATGTATAATGATGGCTGCAACTTACCTGAAATGCATTAAAAAAAAAGATGGATTGTTGGATGAATAGAAAAATGGAAAGATGGTTAGATAAATGATAAAACAAGTACAAAATGTTGATTGCGAAATGTGCAGATGCTAACCATAAAATTGTTTCAATTTGGCTGGGTGTGGTGGCTCACGCCTGTAATCCAAGTACTTTGGAGGCCAAGGAGGGCAGATCACCTGAGGTCAGGAGTTTAAGACCAGCCTGACCAACATGGTGAAACCCCGTCTTTATTAAAAATAAAAAAAAATTGTTTTAATTTGTTTGAAAACTTTCTTTTTCTAATTTATTTTATTTTATTTATTTATTATTATTGTTGTTATTGTAAATGGAGTCTCAGCCGACGCTGGAGTGCAGTAATGTGATCTCAGCTCACTGCTATCTTCGCCTCCCGGGTTCGAGTCATTCTCCTGCCTTAGCCTCCAGAGTAGCTGGGATTACAGGTGCCTGCCACCACGCCCAGCTAATTTTTGTATTTTTAGTAGAGATGGGGTTTCACCATATTGGCAAAGCTGGTCTTGAGCTCCTGACCTCAGGTGATCCACCCACCTCAGCCTCCCAAATTGCAGGGATTACAGATGTGAGTCACTGCACCCAGCTATTTGAAAACTTTCATAAGAAAATATAGGGGCAAAAAATCAAAGCATCTAGCTGTTTGAGTGTATGGGAGAGTGAATGAGTGACTATGATGAAAGAAAGAACAAACGAATGAGAGAGAGAGAGAGAAAGAAAGAAAGGAAAGACAAAGAGAAAACACAAAAACATCTAGGCTTCAGTGTCTAATAGAAATACGAGAGCCATGAATTCAAGTCACATATATAATTTTAGTTTTTCTAATAACCACATAAAGAAAAGAAACAGGTCAAATTGATGTTAATAATTATTTAACTCAATATGTCATTTTCAAGATATAATCAATAAAAAAATGAGATATTTTATATTCCTTTTTTCATAGTAAGTCTTCAAAATCTAGGATGTATTTTCCATTTATATCTCAATTCAGACTAACCACATTTCATGTGTGCTAAACATGTGAGCCAGATGTAGTGGTGGATGCCTGTAGTCCCAGCTACTCAGCAGGCTAAGGCAGGAGAATCACTTAAGTCCAAGAATTTCAGTACAACCTGGGCAACACAGCAAGAATTTGTCTCAAAAAAAAAAGAATGAATCCTTGGAGAAATGTAAATCAAAACTGTGATGATGAAATACCATATCACACCAGTCAGAATGGCTATTAGTAAAATGTCAAAAAACAACAGATGCCGGTGAGGCTGCAAAGAAAAGGGAACACTTACACACTGTTGGTGAGAATATAAATTAGCTCAGCCACTGTGGAAAGCAGTTTGAAATTTCTCAGAGAATTTAAAACAGAACTACTATTCAACCCAGCAATCTTATTACTGGGCATATATGCATAAGAAATGAAATAATTTTACCAAAAAGACACTTTCATTCATACATTCATTGTATCACTATTCACAATAATAAAGACATGGAATCAATCTAAGTGCCCATCAACAGTGGATTGGATACAGAAAATGTGAAACACACACACACACGGCTGTGCAGCATATATATATATATATATATATATATATATATATATATATATATATACACACATACGCACGCCATGGAATATTGCACAGCCGTTAAAAAACAATGAAGTCACGTCCTTTGCAGCAACATAGGTGGAGCTGGAGGCCATTATCCTAAGTGAATTAATGTGGGAACAGACAACCAAACACCACAGGTTCTCACTTATAAGTGGGCACTAAACATCATGTACTTGTGGACATAAAGATGGCAAAAATAGACACTGGATACTTCTAGAGACGGGAGCGAAGGAAGGGGACAAGGGTTTGAAAAACGACCTTTTAGGTACTATGCTCACTACCTGGATGGCAGGACCATTTGTATCCCAAACCTCGGCATCACGCAATATACCCGTGTAACACACATGCACGTGTAATCGAATCTAAAATAAAAGTTGAAATTATAAAAAGAAAAACATAACTACATGTGACCGTTGGCTCCCTTACTGGCAGTGCAGATCTTGATATAAATGGACTGGCTACCAAGTTCATAAACTAATTTAAGCATCTGCATAAAGCAAATACAGTAAAAGAGAAAAATCATTTCCTAGAACTACAATGTAATAAATTGTGACCATTTCACAGTAAATCTCTCAGCCAAACTACATTACCTACAAGTTTATATATTTCAAAATACTGGACCTGTTGCAGTGGCTCATACCTATAATCCCAACACTTTGGGAGGCTGAGGTGGGTAGATCACTTGAAGTTAGGAGTTTGAGACTAGCCTGGCCAACATGGTGAAACCCCATCTCAACTGAAAATACAAAAATTCGCTGGGCATAGTAGCAGGTTCCTGTAATCCAGGCTACTCAGAAGGCTGAGACATAAGAATAGCTTGAACCTAGGTGGTGGAGGTTGCAGTCAGCCAAGATCCCTCCACGGCATTCCGGTCTGGGCAACACAGTGAGAGTGTTTAGGGGTGGGGGAGGAACAAAAAACGATTTAAATAAGATTTTTCTTCTGCTTCTTCTTGGGAGTAGAAAATAATTTATTTGACATGAATATGGAATATGAATCACACTTTTAAAAAACGATGTCTTTTGCCTTCTCCTACTATTCTTTACATTTCCATAGTTACATACAAAATAATAAATATTAAAAAGAATTCCAAACTTTGACAAATATTTTACTAGACCTGCAGCATTTTTCTCTCATAAACATTTGCTATGATAATATACTTCTCATTACTAATAACCCAGCACACCTGAGAAGTAAAAGTAGAAAGACAAATAATGACATCACATCTAGATGACAATTTCTCAATTGTCTTGAGTTGGAATTTCTAGGATTAGAAATAACTTATCAGTCTTTCCTTAGAGGATGAAACTATTTATCTGAAAACTTAATGCTCATAAAATAAAAATTATCTTTTGCAACATATGTAATGGTAAAATTTTAATGAGGAATTTTTATCTCATAATTCCTTAGTGACTTAAAGCAAATATAATTATAGCTCCCAAATCTCTCACCAAATGGGAAGAAAAAAAATCAAACTTGAAGTAAATTAGATTGATCTAGTGTATTAAGATTAATATGATTTAATCTATTAAATGTGCTTTACAGATAGTAACTATCAGGAAATAAATTATAATCTCATTAAAATTGAAGTTAAGGCAGCCTGTATGCAATGACTAGGTGCTACAATACATAGGCTTTGTCACCTTGTCTTAATTCAGAACAACTTTGAAGAGCAATCTCAGATCTCCAGCTCCCTAAAACTTTACCTGTGGCCTCTGTTGAAAGCACAGCACAATCCAATCTCTCCCTCTTTCCAAAGTTGCTTCCTTCATTTCTTTACAGGTGTTTCTGAGAGCACTTTCTAATACACTTAATGCATCCAAATGTTCATCTCAGTTTGTTTCCAGGCAGCCTGAGTCAAGAAAAGCATAACCAATTTCTTTGCCCTCACGGGCACATGGAGAATTATATTTCCTAGCTCTCTTATAATTAGATGAAGCTATTTGACTAATTTTGGTCAGTGGGCTGTAAACTTACGTGATCTGTGTCATTTCTAGTCCTAGAAATTTAATTATGGATGTAAGTTCTGTCTTCCTCTTCTGCAGATACCTCCAATATCACTTATTCCGGATGTATCTATGCTGTAGTTTGAATGTATTTAAATGTATATATTGGAATCTCAGACCCAGTGTGATAATACTAGGAGGTAGGACCCTTGGGAGGCAATTAAGACATGAGTGTAGAACCCTCATAAATGGGATTACTATACTGTAAAAGGGCTCTAACTGGACCCTTTTCTGGCCATTTCACTCTTCTACTATGTGAAGACACAGCAAGACGGCTTTTACTAGACACCAAATGTTGGCTCCTTAATCTTGGACTTCCTGACCTCCAGAATCATAAGAAATAAACTTCTATTCGTTATAAATTATCCAGTCTCTGATACTTTGTTATAGCAACACAAACAGACTACCACAGGCTTCACATGGTGAGGCCTCATTAGCTGAGATGACTAGTCACTGAGCAACTACATGGATCAGACCTCTTTCATTCCTTCCTCCTATTGACCTACAATCGACCTGCAGAAGTGAGAGACAAATCAACCTTTAGGTTAAGCCACTGATTTTAGGATTAACTGATTATTGCTGCAATGCCTAGCCTCTCCTGACTACTATGTACCCATAAACATACCTTTCCCTTTGTATAATATATTTTATTAAGAATGAATGAAAATCAATTTCCTGGGTTGGATTTCCTTACACAAAATGGACCCAGAAATTCTGTGATACTCATTTTGATGACTAAGAAAACATTATTTCCCCTCCATATATTTTCTCCCTTACTTTTGGTTTTTCAAAATGTTATAGTAGAAAACGTCTGGAGAATTTTTTATATAACTTTTGGTATTACAAATTTTATTTCCTTCAGCAAAAAATGGAGATAATCCACCTAAGAGAGTTACTGTAATAATCAAATGAGATAATGCATTCAAAACACCTTAGTATGTTTTAGCCAATAAATGTTAGTTTTCTTTTCATCTTCCTGTCCTGAAATCAAAAAACTCAAGTAAATACATCACCCCTTTAGTTTTAAATCATTTGATTGGGTGTTTCCACATGGATAACCTCAAAAGAGATATCCTTTGAAATTCAAAGTAAATAATTAGTCCTGGACATCATGCACATGGTTTATTTCACAAGCGAATCCACAATGTCTACAAGATTCTGCTTTTTATAAATAGGAGTTCAGACTGAGATTTGCAAATAAAACCATTCATAGTTATAAGTTGTTTTCTCACTTTCTTTCCTTTATTATAAAGTAACTCAGGTCATTTATGTTTTACCCTGTTGTAGAATACTTCTGCGTTAGAACAATATATTAATGATTTAGAATTAATTTAGACCAAAGTTTGCAAACTAAAATACTGAAGAGGGCACACTACCACCTATAAAATATTATTTCTAAAAACTTTAAGCCAATTTACAGGAAATGCAGATGATAGAGGACCATGCTAAATTACACTATGGGGAGGCAATCAGCAAATCTTGGACTGCAAAAAATTCCACAAAACAACCAGCCTTGTTTATTTATAGCTGATGGGGATTGGGATAGAGAAACAGTGAGAGGCTATAGATTAGAAGAGATTTAAAAGCTGTATCAACCAATTGCCTCGTATAGACTTTATTTTAATCCTGACTTAAACTGTGAATATATATATATATATGTAAATGCTGATTTAAACAAATTGTAATATATATACACATATAAAACAACTGAAAATTTGATCACCATGAGTATTGGATAATACTGAATACTTAATGTTTAGGTTTGATAATGAATGGCTATGCAGTTATGTTTTATAAAACAGTCCCTATCTTTCTTGTTACATGCTCAGGTATTTACAGATAAAATGATAGGATGCCCAAAATTTGCTTTAAAAATATGTTGGAAGTAAGTAGAGAGGGGTTATAGAAAAACAAGACTGGACTTGAGTAATGAAAGTTAAAGCTGTGAAATGGGAAAGCGAAGGTTTATTTAACTATTATACCTACTTTTCTACATGTTTGAAATATCTTCTAATAAAAGGCTTTAAAACTGTTCATGAAGATTGGGCCTGGTAATTCCAGCACTTTGGGAGGCCAAAGGTGGGAAGATTGCTTCAAGACCAGACTGGGCAACACAGCAAGATGCCATATCTGCAAATTAATTAAAATTAAAAGTTTTTAAATCTGATTTTAAAAAATAGAATATGTTGTCATGAGTGGGAGTTAAAAAGAAAAAAAAATTAAAACACAGAACAGATTTAAGAAGCATCTCAGATTTGTCTAAATTCTGCTGCAAGTTAAAAAAACAAAATGCGTATGATGGTAAAAGGCAACCGCCTCCCATCTATTGGTCTGAACAGTGGGGATTGGTGGGGACTGATGGACAGGAGAGCGCATGTCCATTGCAAGAGGCAGGAGCAATTCAGCACAAAGTTATGGATACTCTGCATGCCAGGATACTCTGCATGCCAGCATGGTTGGTAATGCTAAATCTTCTAATATTTTTAGAAAATTTGTAAATTGAGATACACAGACAAAATATCTTCATGATAAATGTTGTCAATTAATGCATATGTCTTTTAAATTACTTTTTGGAGAAGTAATATATGGAACAAACAAATGGATCAAATATGCAAAACATAATATTTTGTAACCTCTGGTTTACAACAAACCACCTTGGCACCTTAACAACTAGCTTCCTCATCACCTACAGTGTAGTCAGAGGTTATAAAATACCAGCATCTAAATCTCACAGAATATTGTCAGAAACCCCTTTGTTGAGTCTACATGACTTTGATTAAATCATTGTCTCATGTCTAATTTCTCTTTCTGTGCCGAGTCTCTCCAGATTGACCCTTTGGCTGGAATGATGACTTGGACTTTCAATTCCAGATTCCCTCTTGAATACTATTAGTCAGAATTTAAGAACCTCAGGTTCTAGTCCAGCCACAATTTTGGCAGAAATCTCCACAAACCCCCATCTCTACCCAGTTATGCAAACTCCCTGCTTATCCAGGAGGCCTGGTTGATAAGAAATTAATTTGTAGTTATTTTAAATATTAATGTGACTTTGCTAAATATAAAACACATGTTTTCCTCATTCTCATTCAAGGCTAGCTTTCTCCTGGCCTTCATAAAATACTCCACCCCATTAGACAGTTATTTGCTGTTTGTTTATAATCCATACCAAGTTGGAAAATCACTATCTGGCTGAGTATAAACACATCTAACATTTGACCATCAAAATGTCCCAGCCATTTCCTCTGCGCCCACATGTATGTGTAGTGATGTAATAAGCTCTCACATACTGCCTCATTAGGACTTCCAACTTGTTTGCTCTTGTTAAAACTGAACATGGTAATATAAATGTTGATTTTAGTTAGGTTTAATTTGTCTAAATGTTGCTCTTTGTAATAAAACTCAGTGTACAGATGTTAGACGCTTAAAATGTCACTTAAAAAATAGTGACATAAATTTGCAGTGGTAAAGATATTTACTATCAGGGTTTTCTGAAATATAGCCTGGTTTGCTAATGCAACATATAATAGAATTATCTTCCTACAGCTGTTTAAGCTGTTTCTCTACCGTTCCCACCTCTCACCCTTGCCACATGTAGATCAAACACAGATTCACATGTTTATATATTGGAGTATTTGGGACAAAAAATGGGATAATGAGTTTGATTCACATCTCTAGCACTTTAAATATACTTAAAAAAAATGAATTGGAACCTTATAAATAAAATGTCTTCTGCTTATATGGGCAGTTAAGTTGCTAATTCCTATTATTGCCTAAACAGGTATTAAGAAAAAACATTTAAAATTTCCATAAATTATAAAGCCTTCATTCATTCTTTGTTTCTTTGCCTTTCCCACTACCTTCCATAGATATGTATATAATTAGTTGTCTTCTTCTAACCTGGTCTGGTGGTTATTCCCAGGAGTCTAGTTATGAAGCCTCAGGGCTCCCACGATGCCTGTGTTGGAACAGGCATGGCAGCTTCTGGTATACCCTAATCAAGAGAAAGTCTTCATTTATATGTTGCTTTGAATGGTTTTCATATGCTATTTTTCTCTTCTTTATTTTAAACACTGTAAAACAAACAAGCAAAAAACAGATGTCCTTGTATAAGACATATTCTCCAAACATATCTGTAGGACAGGATTAGTGGAAAGTACCACTAACAAAAGATAGATTTGGATGTGTGGTGGGGGAAGTGGTGGCAGTGTGTGTATGTATGTATCTGTGTGTTCTGGTACAATTATCCTTGTAAATTATGTTTGTTTTCCTATTTTTGAAAGAATTTAATTTTTCTTATTTTGTTACATAAAACTAGAAATTGAAAATCCCTAAAACAGTAGCAATACAACTATATTTACATTTAAATTAAACCATTTATCAGATTTGGTACTTAAAATTAGGCAAAAGTAAAAGAAACTATAGCACAAAATAAGACTGGGTGCAGTGACTCACGCCTGTAATCCCAGCACATTGGGAGGCCAAGGCAGGTGGATCACATGAGGTCAGGAGTGCTAGACCAGCGTGGCCAACAAGGTGAAACCCTGTCTCTACTAAAAATACAAAAATGAGCTGAGCATGGTGGCACATGCCTGTAATTCCAGCTATTCAGAAGGCTGAGGCAGGATAATTGCTTGAACTCAGGAGACAGAGATAGCAGTGAGCCAACATGAAGCCTCTGCACTCCAACCTGGGTGGTAGAGCAAGACACTGTCTCTAAGTAAATAAATAATGAATGAATGAATGAATGAAACTATAGTACTATAGTACAGAATAGAATGTTAGTGTTAGAAAAGAGACATTTTGGATCCCATTAGGAAGTCAAAATGGTAAGGATTAATGGAGCCATTTTCTATATATTAAAAAGACTCTGAAATTACATATGCATTAAAAATGGGGTAGTGGCCAGGTGCGGTGACTCACGCCTGTAATCCCAGCACTTTGGGAGGCCAGGGCAGGCGGATCACCTGAGGTCAGGAGTTTGAGACCAGCCTGTCCAACGTGGTGAAACCCCGTCTCTACTAAAAATACAAAACTTAGATGGGCATGCTGGTACGCACCTGTAATCCCAGCTATTCTGGAGGCTGAGGCCGGAGAATCACTTGAACCCGGGAGGCAGAGGTTGCAGTGAGCCAAATTCACTCCACTGCACTCCAGCCTGGGTAACAAGAGTGAAACTCGGTCTCAAAAAATAAAGGGGGGGGTATAATTTAGGGTAGTAAAGATTCTTCCTTTGGCAAGAATCATATATTTATTATGAGAACATGGTTTATCTTATACTGACTTAAAGTTACTAATATCTTTATTTTAAAAAGATGAAATAAGTTATTTTACCTATAATATTCAATTTAATCACTTGACAAAGCTTTTAGAGACTTTGGGTTTGGTAGTCAAAATGTTAAGCATCTTGGATATAGCCTCAGATATTTCTTTCTTCTTTTCATTTTATAGGTTAAAATTATGTTTGGGAGGCTTAGTGTCTGATCTAAGATAACACAGATGTTTGTTTCTTGTAGCCAAACTGATATTAAACCCAATTTTTATAAATTATTCTACCGAATACACAAACTGTCTTGTCTCCCTCAAACCTCAGTGAATTACAAAGACAAAGGTTTATTTCTTACCCACCTGACCTGTTGCCAACTCTGGGTTGCTTGCTGTTCTATTCCATGTGTCTCCTTATTCTGAGACTGAGGTTGAAAATGCCTTTCTTTCAAACACACCATTTATATGGCAGAGTGAAAAGAGAGGTTTTACACAGCACTACAATGCCTCATAAAACATCTGCTTAGACACTCTATATGTTGCTTCCACTCATCTTCTATTACCCAAAGCAACTTATATAACAAACCCTAACTCAGTGGGGTAGAGGTGTAGAATCTTCTTACATGGAGCTTGACAAAGAAATGAACCCATCATCTACCACGAAAGATCCCTGACTCCTAGGGACTGCACACACTCTCAGCAAGTTTGGGCCTCTCCATTTCTTGGGGTCATGAAAGCAGTAGATTCTTAGGACTCAATGGCTACCATGCCAATTCTAACTTCTAATTTGGTGGACAGACTGAAGATTTTATTAAGAACATTAGGATTTGAGTGTCATTGCTCCTGCAGACTACAAAACTGAATGACCAAATAGGAGTAAATTAACCCTGAGCAAGTTCCTTTCTTAGGTAAACTCATAGGCGAAGAGTTGCTTTTTTCAATAAAGATTCTTCCTAGTTTAAAAGTTCACTTATTCCTTTCCACAAGATGGCCCCAACAGCGAAGAAGGAAGCCCCTACCCCTCCTAAAGCCGAAGCCAAAGCAATGGCTTTAAAGAAGGCAGTGTTGAAAGGTGTCCATAGCCACCCACACACAAAAAAAAGATAAAAAAAAAAAAAAAGATCCGCACATCACCCACCTTCTGGCAGTCCAAGACAGTGTGACTCCGGAGACAGTCCAAATATCCTCGGAAGAGTGCCCCTGAAAGAAAATAGCTTGACCACTATACTATCATCAAGTTTCCACTGACCACTCAGTCTGCTATGAAGAAGATAGAAAACAACAACACACTTGTGTTCATTGTGGATGTGAAAGCCAGCAAGCACCAGATCAAACAGGCTGTAAAGAAGCCCTATGACATGGATGTGGCCAAGGTCAACACCCTGATTCGGCCTGATGGAGAGAAGAAGACGTATATTCCACCAGCTTCTGATTATGATGCTTTGGATATTGCCAACCAAATCGGTATCATCTAAATGGAGTCCAGCTGGCTAATTCTAAATATATGTATATCTTTCACCATAAAAAAAAAAATCACTTCTTTAGATTTCTATAATCTGATTTTAAAAAAGACATTTTTAGTAAATATTATATTGAGTCCCCAATATCCATTTCAACTTGCTCCCAATGAGTAGCAGTCATACAATTTGGAGACTTATTCTTAATTCAAGGGATAGGCCTGATCCAGCTAAGGAAAATCTCATTTCCCTTGTTGGTGACTGATTCAGAATGGTCTGATTCTGGCCATTCAGTTATGAGGAGAAGGTTGCTGAATACTTCTGGGAAAGATCCCTCTTACTCCTAAGAAGCAGTGACGGAAAACGATTTTCTCTGCCTCCCACAGAACGTGAACTGGAAGCACATTTCCCCAGAAGCTATTGTCAGCCATCTTGAGAGCAGGAAGCATGATGACCTGTGGATAATGTGACACCGATGGTTCAAAGTTGAGAGAAAAGAGAAATATTGCTAGACCCCTGATTAAAGTGTGACTCAATCTTACAGCATTTACGTTTATATGAGTGAATAAATCCATTATTGTTTAGTCAGATTAAATTTATATTCAGATGCTTCCAACCAAAAGCATTCTAACTGATAAAACATTTGTCCTTCTCTCCCTGTTTAAACTTTCCACACCAAACCAAGAACCAAAGGTGTAAAATTTGTGTCAGTTCTCTAAGAGGTATAAGCAAATATCTATTTTGCCTCTTGAGTTCTACAATGAAAACTGCTATTTTTTTATTATGTTAAAATACCTTATATATTATTATATACCTAAGTACAAGGCATGAGACAGCTTTTGTATTATTTACTTAAGTGAGAATTTTATGTAAATGATAATTATACACCATTAGAAAGCAAAGGACAAATAAAGATGATCAAGTCACTCCTTTAAAAATACATTTAAAAACATATAATTCTCAGTATATTACTCATTGCATATTGTCTTAGTGGTGAGCATTTCCACCAAAAAAATAAATAAATAAACAAATATTCAGATGAGGCAAAAAGCTGTTGGATAAACAGAAGCTTGAGGATTTTTTTTTCAAACCCCTTGGAAGGCATAAACATTATATATATTTGTGGAGTTTGTAGAGACAAAGTCTCATTCTGTTACTGAGGCTGGAGTGCAGTGGCGTGATCATAGCTTAATGCAACCTCTAACTCCTGGGCTCAAGCGATTTTCCCATCTCAGCATTCCAAGTAGCTGGGACTACAGATGTGCCCTACCAGGCCTGGCTAGTTTTTTATTTTTATTTTTATTTTTATTTTTGTAGAGAAGTGTCTTGCTATGTTGCCCAGGCTGTTCTCAATCAAGGTCCTGGCCTCAAGTGATCCTTTCACCTCAGCCTCCCAAAGTGCTTGGATTACAGGCATGAGCCACCACATCTGGGCTATGAGGTTCTTGCTAGCAGTTTTCAATGTGGCATTAAAATAACTTAGATGGAAGTCTGGGCGTGTTGGCTCACGCCTGTAATCCCAGAGTTCTGGGAGGGCAAGGCAGGCCCCATCTCTACAAAAAATATAAAAATTAGCCTGGTGTGGTGGCAGGTGCCTGTGGTCCCAGCTACTCAGAAGGCTGAGAGGCATGAGGATTGCTTGAGCTCCAGGAGGCCGAGGCTGCAATGAGCTGAGATTGTGCTGCGAGACTTTTCCTTAGTTCAGCTAAAGATGGGGCCCTTGTTACATGGCCACAAAAGATTAGGATGGCAGACAATTTGAAAGGTGAGAATAATGGGATTTATTGGGCAAAAAGGAAAAAAACACAGGGACTTAGGAGAGCAAGAGTCCTTCTAGTGTATGCTTACTACCCCACAGATTGAATCCCAGGTTCCACCCAAGAAGAGAAGGGGCCAGGCTCCTCCCTGCTGCAAATGGTGGGAACTTCTGTGACTCCACCCCACGTGCACTCCTCCCAGTGCGCACGCTGGCTGGAGTTTCTCCGAGGACCCCTGTCCAGCTCAGTTGTACCACTGCACTCTAGTCTGTGTAACAGAGCGAAGCCCTGTCTCTAAAAGAAAAAACAAACTAGGTGGTATTAAAATCATTGTATGTCTCTATTTCCCTTATTTTAACTGCGATATTCTCTTCTATCTATGCAAATATTAGCTATAATAAATGTCATGCCTTACTGCTCTTTATGTCTTTCTCCTACAATGTGTGCATGCACAGGTAAACTTTGATGAGTTCTTGATACGAATTTAATCCAACACCCCCTACTCCTCCCCAACAAACATCCATTTCTTGGTCCCAGCTTGTAGCCTTTAAACTGCTTGTTTGCAAGTATCTTGGGGTGGGGTGGGGTGGCAGAGCTGAGAGAACACAGTAATAAATTCAAGTCTTGACAAGTTGCAAATTTTCATGTATGTTCTGAGCCAGCAAAATAAAATTTCAGTATCAAGGGCTTGTCAAAATGTATCATCTATGCTAAAGACAGGAAAACAAGCATTAGAAAAGTCATAAGCAAAGGCTTCCAACATTTTTTGGATATCAGAAACACTCCAAAAAGTAATGTAATAATACTCATACATTAAGAATAAATAGAAGATGGAGTTTCTGCAAGAATATGAAATGTTCAAATTTCAGAGAAAAAACTCAGAAAAAAAAATGTTGGGGTGTGTTTGGCACCTCAGAGACACAAACACATCGTGTGATGGCCTAGGGTGCAAAGCCGACTGTTCTGGAAAGGTATACAGGATGGGACTGAGGATTCCCAAAGAAAATGCAATGGTGGCAGGTAGCATGGAGAAATATGGAAACTAGAGAGGGGCCTGTGAAACAAGAAATGCTTGAGTATGAAATTTGCTACGAACGAGGAGTGGCAATTTGCTCAACAGAGAATGTGGCAATTATGCCACTAAACAGTCTAACTTTCAATTCAGGGATGCCGGAAATACAAGATTCCAAAACAAGACCAAAAAAAAAAAAAAAAAAAAAAAACCCAACATTTTAAAAAACACAAAATGGGGGGGGGGGGGGGGGGGAAAAAAAATAAAATAAAAACATGTTTAAACAGTATCACAACAGAAAACAAAACAAATTATAGGTTTTAAAGATTTCACTTCAAAAA
>CAUYQU010100048.1:0-48583 GCA_963574635.1 Cheracebus regulus
CACATAATTGGAAGTAAATCACTCCTCAGCAATTGCATAGCATTTCACAGGTTTAAATAAAATATTGGTTGGCTGCTTATTTGTTATTTTCATCCCCTATTCCTTCCTGTCTCCATTGTTAAGCACAATTATTGGGATAAAAGAGGTTTTTAATACCCATTTTTAAACTGCATTCTAGCCTGGGCAATCAAACAAGAATCCCATTCTCTCTCCCTCTTTCTCTTCCTCTTTCTTTCTCTCTTTCATTCTTTTTTACTTTCTTTTGCTGTTTCTTTCTTTCTCCTTTTCTCTCTTTTTCTAAAAAAAAAAAAATTAAACAGAAAACTTGATGAAGATCATTTCAATAAAATATCAAAAGGAAGAATAACAGAAAGGGTGATTGTACTGTACTGAAAACCCAGGATTAAATTAGCAAGGGATTTGGTTTGAAAAACAGTTTCTCAGTGAGATTTCTTCTGTGTGAGCATCATCCTATTAAAATAGAAATATGCAAGTGGTTTTAGGGTCACAGCCTTTGTATCAAAGGAGCAGAGACAGAGCGAAGACGGGACACCTCATCTCGCCCCCCACTCTGCAGGCCAAGAAAGCCATGGGGTCCACAGCATCCTACACTGCCACTTTCAATCCCAAACTCCCCCCCAGCCCATTTCCTGTCTCCCAGCCTGTTCCCGATGCAAGATGGGCCCCTGTGTGTGACCTCCTGACTCATTTTCTATTCTCAGCCTCCTAATACACCAGAGTTCCTGTGACCAGGACCTGCCATCCCACCTGTATGAATTGAGTTCTCTCTTGGCTTGTCATTGCCTATCTCCCCAGGCCCAGACAAGCACCAGTGACCTCAAAGTGACCTTAGCCTGGGAAGCATGGTTCCTTCAGCTTCACCCCAGCAAACAAAAAGGCCCCAGCCAATTATTACTGCCCCTAGAAACTTCCTGGACGCTCGCACAAACAAAAACCCCAGGTTCCATCTCAGACACCAGAGCCCCGAAGAAGAAGAGTGGCTGACTAATTAGACCATCAACAATAACAAAGTAAATGTCTTGAGTTCCTGCTGTTTGTCAGACATTCTTAACTGTATCATATATACAATTTCTATACTTCTAATCAGTCCTGTAGGGCAGGCATTTCCCCTTCTTACGGCGTGATGACTGGGGCTCAGAAAGTTTGAACAACATCCAAAGTTACTCAGTTATTGAAAGGTAGAGGTGAAATTTGAACTCATAGCTAACTGGATCCTGAAGTCCATTATGACCTCCACTCTGATGATAGCTGACTTCTGCTGAGAACCACCAGTAAAGCTAGAAAAATGGAAAGTAAACATCTGTGGAGAAGGCTTTGGAGCACTCCTAGTCAGTGGGAAATTGTAGTTCCAAGATCTGGGAGTGCAGAGAAGCCCAGGGTGCTGTTTCCTGCATGTGATTGCTTTCCTCCAGGAGACCCTGAAGAAACTGAGGGCACAGATGAGAGGCTGACTTGGGCTTTTAGCAGATTCACAGGGATCTGGAACAAATATTGGAATTTAGGGCCCACTGGTAAATATAGTAGGCTTCCAGTTGAAACCCAGAGGGCCAAACCATAAGAGTAAGACTGAACCAAATACATTTCTCACTCTCACTGAGTCTGAAACCCAACATTAGATTGGATTAAGATGATCTAGAATTGTGGGATCCCTAGCCTAGTGGGTTGCCAGAACCAAGCATGAATCCTCTTTTAAAAATTATAACATCATCCAGGGGTGCAAATTAAACTAGAGTGTTTAAAATACAGTGTCTGGCATGCAGTCAAAAATAATGAAGCATTTGAAAGGACAAGATGACATAAACAAAAACTAGGAGAAAAAACAGACATAGAAACAACAGACCCAAGGAGATCCAGATAGTGGAGTCATCAGACACAGACTTTAAATTCTTGTTGCACATGCTCAAGGAAATGAAAGACAATATTAAATTTTCAGCAGAGAATAGAATATAAACTATAAAAACTTCAAAACAAAAAAAGAAATTAAAACTTTGATGGATGCATATAAGAGCTAATTAGGTATAGCTGCAGAGAGGATTGATGAAATGGAAAATACATCAGGAGAAAATATGCAGAGAAAAGTCCAGTGAAACAAAAAGATGGAGCAAATAGAAAAGAGCATAAGAGACATATGAGATATGGAGAGGATACCATACTTCTACCTGGAATCTCAGAAGATAAGAGGGAAAATGGAGCAGAAGCCCTATCTAAGGGGGGAAGTGCTGAGAATTTTCCCATGTATGTGCTCTTCCCATTTAATTCATTCCAAATAATTCGAGCTTCTGGGTTCTTTGTCTTTACCTTCAGCATTCTATTTCTCATCATCTTTTGTTTCTAATTGCCACTTTTACATTACAATTATGGCTCAGAGATTAGCGCGAAAGAATAGTAGCCTTGGGAGGAAGGTGACATAATAGACAGAGAGAATGTGGGTCCTGCTCTCATTAGATCATCCAATTAAGGCATGGCCTGAAATCAATAATAGCCGCCCCCAACCACCACCACCAACACATGCACACACGCGCACACACACACACACACACACACAAACACTCATGCATGCACATACACAACTTTTTTGACTATTGGGACAATAAAATTCCCTCTTAAGCCAGTTTGAGTTAGTTTGTGGTCACTTGCAACCAAAACAACCCCAAGTGATATAAAATCTTGGAAATAAAATGGCCTTCCAGAAAATTTGCCACAATCTGTAATCTACCCTACAGTTAACTACTCCCCTACAAGGACCTCTTTACTCTCTCCAACATTCCATATTGTCATTTAAAAATTGATTGACAGGCAAAACAGTAAAATTTCATGTTCAGTTTTAATTCCCCTATTTTTTATTTCCAGTGAGATTGAATTTTTAATGTGTTTATTAACATTAAATATCCTCTCTTATGATGTTTTACTATGGCAGTGATTTACTAAGAAGTTTGTTTTCCTATTTCTTTCTTTGCTTCTTTCATTCAATTTAATTCAAATAAATAAGAGGGTTTTAAAAAAAAAACCTAACCAGACTGTGGACCAGTCACTGCACTGCATGGGACAGGAGCCACAGAAACAAATGGGACAGGCTTCAGTCTTGGAGAGCCTGACCTGTAGTAATGGTGGGAAGACAAAGAGGCAAACATCAGGCCCAAACCTCTGATACAGGCATGAAGGACACAATAGGAGGCTGCATTCATGAGGACTCTTGCAGATTTTATCTGGAATTATTTCCATCATCTAATTTTGTGATTTCTTTATATATCTTTTTCCATTGCTTTTTTTTTTCTCTTTCTTTATCTTCATTGTATTGATTAAATTCCCTTTGTTCTTTTCTGTTTCCCCATTCCATTGATTTGAAAGTTATATCGCCAGGTGTGGTGTCTCATGTCTGTAATCCCAGCACTCTGGGAGGCCAAGGCAGGCGGATCACTTGAGGTCAGGAGTTCAAGACCAGCCTGACCAACGTGGAGAAACCCCATCTCTACTAAAAATACAAAATTTGCCAGGCACGGTGGCACATGCCTCTTGTAATTCCAGCTACTTGGGAGGCTGAGGCAGGTGAATCACTTGAACCTGGGAGGCCGAGGTTGCAGTGAGCCAAGATAGCACCATTGCACTCTAGCCTGGGCAATAAGAGTGAAACTCCATCTCAAGAAAAAAGAAAGTTATACCTTCTATTTCTGTTCTTGTAGTGATAAGTCATTGCGTTTTAGCATGCATATCTAAGACTAATCAGCATCTCCATCCTTCGGTCAAATGATAAATGGGCTTTACAATTATGCAACTTTAATCAACCATTTAACATTTTTCATGTTATTCCCATATAGCATTTCACTTTCACCTGACTTTTAACTGTCCCCATAAATTCGTATTTTTTTAAACAATAAATGCTTACTTAGACTTACCAACATGCTGACTAATTTCTTTGCTCACTTTGCCAGCTTCATCATATTCCTTCTTTCTGGATCCAGTTTTCTTCTTACTGAAGAAAATGATTTTTTAATTCTCCAGTGAGAGGTTCTGAGTAGAAACCCATTCAGTCTTTGTTTCAAAACTGTCTGTTTCATCCTCATTTTTGAATGATTGTTTAGTGGATGTCCGTGCTCTTCAGTCAGATCTTTAGTTCTGTGATGATTTCATCCCATTGTCTCCTGGAGTCAGTTGTGGCTGCTGAGAGGTCTGCTGCCGGCTTAATTATTATTCCTTTTTCATCACTCTGTCTCTTCATTCACTCTGTCTGCTGTGTTTGCAGTTTTATAATGATGTGTCTAGGTGTTGTTTATATTTCATCTGCTTGGAACTTGATGTGCTTATTTAACCTTTTTCCCCCATTCCCTCAATCTGGAGAGAATATGCATCTGAACCATCTCATTCTGTCCACCAGCCTCTTAACATCGCTGCTATATTTTCCATCCCTTACCTCTGTGTTTTGCAGTTTTTTTCGGATCTACCTACCAATTCCCCACTTCTCTCTTCAGCTGTACCAAATCATCTCTCTAGCTGGTCTATTCAGTTGTTAATGTTATTCTTGAAATCTGATTATTGTTCACATTTGACTCTTATGATTGTTTTCTTAGTTTATCTTTTTAATGTTTTAATCATATTTATTTTATGATTTCTTTTTTTTCATTGTTAAATTCTAGATTGTTCAATCATTTCTAGTTCTTGGCCTTCTTTTTGTTGACTCTATTCAAGATTGTTTTAATTGAAAAGAATAGAAAAAGCCACATAAACAGATCTAAGGAAAAGTGAATTAATTGTCCTAATGACCAAAAAGTCCAGAGTTGTAGTTGTAGTTAGTCCATTTGATTCAGGACCAAAACTCAGGGACTAATTTCTCTCTTTCTCTATCTCTGGGATCCACTTTGTCTGTGCTGGCTCTGTTTTCAGATAGTTGACTCCTCAGGGTGACAAAATTGCTGCAGAAGCAGACATTCTGCCATCCTCCCAGGTTCAAATGTGGCTAGCAAGAGAATCTTCTTTCCAACAGTTCCTTTAAACATCCTGAGATCAACTCTGCTTGGTCTAGTTTAGATCATATGCCCATCTCTGCACCAATGACTGTGATCATGAGAATGAGATATGCTAGTCTGCCTTAACTGTGGGGGAGCCCCATCAGTCAGATGCTAAAGAAGTTTTATTTGATTCATGAGTTCCCCCTCTACACCATGTTCCCCTACTAACCTGCCTGCACATACAGCAAGACGACTGGTCCCCAACAGCTCCATCTCCCTTCTTGATAGATGAGCAAACCTGGTCCAGAAAGTTCCTTTCCTAGTGGTTCCCACTACAGCCCTGGGGCTAATTCTTTCTGCCTAGATTTCCCTAAATCCAACATGGTCACTCTCCCTGAGTCATATTCCTTCTTTGGAGCCAGGGGCAGGGTCAATCTTATAGAGCCACACAGTCTGAGAGTTGAGGAGGGATAGTCCCTAAGGAAGAAGAAGTGTTTACACCAGATAAGGGGGATGGATACTGTCAAGCGGAAAAATTTGCTGTCCTTTCCAAAGCGGAACCCACCAGTTCTTAAAGCCTGCCTCTTCCTATTGGGCAGCCCAGCCTGCCACGCCCCCATCAGCCTCCTTGTGCCTCCCATTCAGAATCTCTCCCTGCCATAGACATCTCATGGTCTCGCTGGATCTCCTATCACAAGCTTATTTGGAAACCTTTCTCTAATTTCCAGTCTGTACCATTTTCTAGAGTAGTGAGCTCTAAAATGGGTCATGCACTCCTTAAAACAGTGCATTGTTATTTACCGGCTATCATGAATTCTCATCAGTACCTCTTTGGAAATCCCTGGCCTAGAAATGATGGATTCCACATTTCTCTGATTAAATGCCTTGCTAATTCTCAACTTCAGGCATGCTCCTCCTTTCTGGAGAGAACTCCATCATTTGAGTCTGTCCTCTAGATACAGACCATCCTCCCACGACTACTGACCCTTGGCCAGTCCCTTCTGTAGCCTGACTTCTCATTGTGTTGTCACACAGAAGCGTGAGAACTTTAGTGAGTTACTGAGATTCTCTGAGCCTCAGTTTCATCACCTGCAAGATCTAGATAATAATGTTCATCTCCCAAGGTCAGGAGGAGGAAGTACTGATGGAACCACCGACAGAACGCTCAGGCATGGCCCCTGGCTCAGGGGTAGTCCTCCCAATGTGCACCCTCCCTTCCCTCCTCTTGCTCGAGGCTCCTAGCTCAAGGCACTCTTGCTCGCTCTTCCCTGGACTCTGGCCTGCCTTTGGCAGCTGGTAACTATCCAGTCCTTGGCCCCTGGTCCTCAGCAGCCACATACCTTTGCCGTGATATAACTTCTCATCGGAGCCTTGATTCCTGACACATGGCACCTGCTGCCCTCACTCTGAGATTCACCCCCAGCCGCTCCCCTCCTGTGATTCCCACCACAAACTCCAGGCATGGGTGTGGCCCTACTGGAACGTGCTGGGGGAGAAGCAGGAGGCGGGGACAGGTGACATAGAGGAGGTGATGAAGGTCACACCAAGAGAGGTCCCTGGTAGTTCTTTTTATCTTGAAAGAACATCTGTGGCTTCCATGTTGTCACAAAACAAACAGAAGCGACTCTGAAGTTTCCCAATCCCCGTAGTCGGTTTCATGGCTCTTTGACAGTCCTTTCATGTCCCTGACAGTGGTGAGCTTTTTCCCCTGGGAAGTTAGGGGGCCTTTGTGGCACCCCCGCGGCCCACCTCGCCCCGGTGACGTTATCCTGGCACTCCCAGGCCGACGACACGTAGCTGTCACCTTTCATGCATGAGCAGCTGTTCCCGCCTGTGTTTCCAGGTGGCCGAGCCCAGTCCTGTGCCTCCCCTTCCTGCCGCACCAGGGACCCTCCGACCGGCTGACTCACCACGGAGGGCTTCCCGCTCTGCCCCTCTTGGGAAACCTTCCCAGTTTTCAACGAATGCCTTCCGCTCACAACAGCCCTTTTCTGGGGAGTGTAGGGAACCGGGGGCGGGGAGGGGCGGGGTCACCCTTGAGCCCAGGTTTGAGTTGCAGCCTGCAGGCTCCCAGATCTGCGCTGAGATCTGACTGTCCCTCAGTTCCAGGGCTTCTTATGTTGCTGACGTTCATTGCTTCCACGTCCCCTCTTTGACAAAGCCGTGATCGGCCCCACAGCGGAGGCCGCGTTTCTTGCCCCTGGGAGCTGGGCTTGCATCACACCCCGACTGCTCCCTCAGCGCGCGCACTTCCCGTCCCCCTGCTGGCAGAGCGCAGGAGAACCAGGGAGAGCGGTGCCGCCAGAAGGAGCCCCTTCTCAACGCTGCGGACGAGCTGTCAAGCCTCAGGCAGCTCCGCCCTTCCTTGAGCCTCAGTTTCCTCATCTGGAGAGTGAAGACAACCATCCCATCCTGCAGCATGGCAGGGACGGTTCTGTGAGAAAAGTTGCCCACAGTGGCGCTTAGCAGCACATCATTATTCCACTACAGGGTAAAACGGCTGCCTTTATTACATACCCACACCGCCCCGGGCCCATGGTGCACAGATCAGCTCAGCCAATCCCCACTGCCAGCCACGAGGAAGATCCCATAAGAGGCTCAGGCGACGCTGAGGAAACTGATGCGTCAAGAGATCAAGTGACTTTCACAAGCTCACACAGCTGGTCAGCGGCAGAGCTGTCTCTGATCCCGGGCATGTGCCCCCTCCCTCCAGGAAGAAGTCACCGCCATCCTCCCAGGATGTTCCTTTTCCATCTTGAGGGTATCTGGCCTCCAGAGACTCCGTACTACCTCAGGGCCATTGCTGGGTCTCCCTGGCCGCCATCACCCCAGCCTCCGGCTCCGAGGGTCCCACTGACTCTGGGAGTTTGTCCGGGGTGTGCACTACTCTTCAGACTGCTCCAAGTGCCTCTTCCATGGGGAGCCCAGGGCCTCAGGTCTTCCGGCCTCTGTGGATCAGGAGGTTGAGTTTTTAAGAAGGTCTCGCAGTCAGGTCTGGGACCGGAGCCAAACAGTGGCCCTCGGCCCCTACTTCCCCAGACAAGGCTCTGGAATTGGGCGCCACCCCAGGAGCCAGCGAGGGGCAGCCATGGCTGTCCCTGGGCTGGCCCTGAGCCTACAGGTGCTCTCCAGGGGAAGGGGGAGGAGGACAGGGCCGGGAAGAAGGTGTCTGTTGTTTATTTCTCCATCTCTGGGAACAATTCACCTTTTGAGCTTCTTGGCTGGGCGAGTTGAGAGATTATTTCTCCAAGGCTTCTTGACAGATTGATTTATCTGTTTTAGTAACTTGGCCTTCCTGAGAAAGGGTGCCACATCTGTAACCCTGTGCCAGGGCAGGTGTGGACACCAAGCTGGGGGACGAATGCGGGGCCTCCTCCGAGGATAGCGTCAGACCTCAAGCTGAGGTGTGGACCCCAGGTCCCTCTCCCTCCCCTGACTGGAGACCAAGCGGGTGAGAAGGATTGCTAGCGGGAGCTGCAGACACACAGAGATAGGTATTTCTTCACCCCATCCTGCCCGCCCCTCTGCTCCCCTAGCAGGTCTTCCTGGACCCATCTTGTAGCTGGGAAAGTTGAGTCACTGAGAGGTGACTGTCCTACCACAGCAGGCAAGAGGCTGAGATCAGACTTGAACTCAGGGTTCTGAGGCCGCGGCACCTACCCTCAGCTACCAAAAGAGAGAATTTTGATGCTCCAACCCCAAGGAGCTGCAGAGCCTGGGCTGAGAGGGGCACGGCAGGCGGCCCTCCCCAGCCTCCTCCTGTCTCCCAGAAAGAAGGCTGCTTCCTGCCCCTGCTGTCCACCTGCAGTGCCCACAGCCCATGGCTCCCCTCTGTGGCAGCACAGACCCGTCACGGAGTCCAGGGTTGGGCAATTAGTAGGGGGCTCAGCTGAGAAGGGAAGAGAAGGGAGGAAAGAAGGAAGGGAGAGAGGGAGGAAGGAAGGGAGGGAGGAAGGAAGGGAGGGAGGAAGGAAGGGAGGGAGGAAGGGAGGGAGGGAGGAAGGGAGGGAGGAAGGGAGGGAGGAAGGGAGGGAGGAAGGGAGGGAGGAAGGAAGGGAGGGAGGGAGGGAGAGAGGGAGGGGGAAGGGTCCTCACACCGTGTGGGTGATGCCGCAGGGGCCCTAGGACCATTACGAAGCCCATAAGGCAAGCTGTGCTGTAAGAATTCAAGTGGCTGGATCACAGCTCACTATAAGCTTGAATTCCAGGGCTCAAGCAATTTCCCACCCCCTCCCCACACACACCCACCTCCATCCTCCCCACTCTCCCACACCCTGGTCTGCTGTACTGCACCACCTCCCCACCCCACAGCACCCGCCCTCCCCCACTCCCACGCCACGTCAGCCTCCTGAGTAGCTGGGACGACCAGTATGCCACCACGCCCAGCTAATTCTTACTTTTTTTTTTTTTTTGTAGAGATGAGGTCTCACTATGTTGCCCAGGCTGGTCTCAAACTCCTGGCTTCAAGAGATCCTCCCACCTGGGCCTAGTAAAGCGCTAAAATTACAGATGTGAGCCACCCTGCCCAGCCATTAGCCATTTTTAAGTGTACAGTTCACAGGCGTTAAGTACATTAGCCCTGTTGAGCTGCCACCATCCAGAAAACTCTTCATCTTGCAAAACTAAAACCCTGTACCCATTAAACACTAGCTCCCCTCCCCATAGCCCCCCCGCAGCCGCCATTCTGCTTCCCGGCTGTGAATCTGACCAGGGCAGTGCCTCGTGTGAGTGGAATTCTGCAGGGTGTGCCTTTTGCGTCTGGCCTATTTCACTCAACACCATGACCTTGAGGTTGGCCCGGGTTACAGCGTGCGTGAGCATACCCGGCTCTCTAGGGCCGGCGCTCCACTCTGGGCACATTCCCCTGCTGTCCTCCTTGAATGGCTCTCTGCATGATGCCCACGTTACCAGGAGGGGCCCTGTCCTCCAAGGTGAGCCCCCAAGACCAGCCTGTTCCCCCATCTGTCAGGCCTCAGCATTGCTCACCCACCCCTGCCTTTCCCTGCAGAGAGAGGCTGCCTGGGGTCAGGCCCTCCTACTCCCTTGACCCTCGGGGTGTGCCTGGTGGGGTGGGGGGGGAAGTGTGGGGGCAGCAGTGACTCCTGCAGGTCACCTACAGCCATGCTGCGCCTGCTGGTCTCCTTTCTTCTGATGCTGCCGCCCCAGGAGCCTGAGTAGCACACTGGTGCCGGATGCTTACCTTCTCAGGGACACGAGGGTGGGAGGAGTTCTCAAGGAGAGGGCGGTGGGTGTCTGAGCGATCAGTCTCTAATGGTGGAACTTCACCGCTGCAGGGCTCCAGGACCATGCCCTAGCGGCCTGCGGGGTGCAACTGCCTGCAGCTGAGCCTCTCCCCACATCACCACGCCGCTCCTGTCGCTGGAGGCAGCCCCGGGTGCTTGAAACAGCACTGACCTCACATCCAGTGGAGGTGCCCAAGTCCTGGCCTGCCACGTGCTGACTGCCAGGCCTTGGCAAGCCCCTCTCAGAACAGACTGAGGCCTCAGTCTCAATCACAGGGTGGCTGTGGGGATGAACCAGAGGGGCTGCCTGGGCCCGGCCAGCCAGCGCTAGGCAGATACCTGTCCACTGCACCCCAGCCTTCCGCTGCCATCTGCCTGGCTCCTCTGGCCCAGGGTGAGCAGAGGAGGCCTAAGCCTTGACAGAAGTAGAGAGAGGGCAGAGCAGGACCCACAGCTCACCCTGCAGGAGGAGCCTCTGAAAGCCAGGTGTGCCCCTGGGGCTGGCGGCCCCTCTCCTGGCCATGGAAGCCAGGACCACAGCAGTGACAGGCTGACAGTCAGCCCTCTGGCTTGCCCATGTGCCCATTTGAGCTGTCCCCAGGTGTCACTGCAGGTGGAGCAGTCGCACAGCATCATGCAGCACTTCCACCACGGACCCAGCAGCAGAAGTCGCCGTAAGAGCACAGACAATAGAGAACGGCGACCAGGAAGGACAGGGAGTGGCGTATTCACTACCTTTGTTTTTAATACAATTTATTTCAGGTTGAGGAATTTAATTGGTAACAATGGCTGTGTTTAATGAAGTCAGTATTAGTAACCACCGGCAGACCACTGCCCCTGCCCCTGAGCAGGGCTCTCTGGCCAGCACATAGGCATGGAGGGTGGCTGCTGGGGAACAGCAGTCCCTGACTCCCCAGGTGGGTGGTGGGCCAGACCCAGGGCCTCTGGCAGCTCAGATCTGCTGTCAACTTCACCTTCCTATAGCATGTCCTGCAGACACCACTGATGCCCCCACTGCACAGATGAGAACCCTGAGGCTCAGAGAGGGCACCACCTGCACAGGCCCCAGAGCCGGTGCTCTGGAAGGACAAGGCTCCCGGTGCTCAGGGCCCTGGGTTTGGGCAGTGTCATGGGTAGGTCTTGCTGACATCTCAGGGACCATCAGAGAGCCCAGCCTGAGCAGCGCATAGTACAGCACTGGCTAGCCAGAGAACAGCGCAGGCCCAGGCCCCACAGGGCGGGCACGGAGGTGCGAGGGTGGAGGGGACAGTGGGGGTTTGACTCCTCTCCCCTGCCCAGCCCACTCTCCAGGCCGCCTCCGTGTGGTGACTCTCATGCTGATTTCCAGAGAGGGAGAGGCCGTGCCGGCCAGAGACATGGGTCTAGGGTTCTTGGCAGACGAATTCCCTGTAATTCCTAAGGCAGTACGTGGGGTGCACTGTGAGCCCACATTCTGGGAGCCCTTGGGCAAGCAGGTGACACGGTGCCTTCCTCCAGGGCGCCTGCAACAGTCACCTTGACCGATGGTTTTCCCTTGGGACCCTTCCAGGCCTGCCTTTACAGGGTGTCCAAGGAGGCGCGCACCAGCACCCTCTAGAGAGGGCCACCACGTGTGAGGCTGGTGTTCGCCGTGGAGAAAAATGAGGAGAGGATGAAGTTGGGGGTGTGGGGGCTGCATGTTCCGTGATATCCTGTGATCAAAGGAGATGCCTGCGACCATTTAAAAAAGGGGACTTGCCGCTTCTGATAGGAGCTGGGACCATTCGAGGGTTTTATTCTTATTGAATGTGTTTGCCTTCTTCATAAAAGGCACTCGCCCACAGAGGGGTCCTCCCTCACTTCCAAGTCCAGGCTGCGCCGGGCCAGGCATGGGGGAAGCCGGCGGGGCAGGAGTGTGGAGGGAGAGGGGCGGGCCGGGCCCAGGACCCTGGCGACGGCGCCCTCAGTCATGCCCTCTCCTTCCCTGGGCCCACGTGAACATCCTTCCCCGTGAGCTCAAGGACACCCGGTCAGCCCCCGCGTGCGGCTTACCAAGAAGGGGGTGGGCAGCCCCGCGTGGCAGGCACCGGCCTGTCCCTCCTGCCATACCCAGGTAGGGACCAGCAGGGGCATAGGAGGAGCGCGGAAGCCGCCCGGCAGCCCGGCGGAGGCCAGAGCCGGTTCCTGAGGAGTAACACCCCCCTCTACCGGCCACCTCGGACATTACAGTCAGGAATTGCAGGGTCCGTTGCGTTTTCACAACAGTAGCTGAGAGGGAAAACACCTCTCCTCCAGCTCCCGCAAACTGGACAGGATGAAAGCAAGGATGGCCTGAGCCACCTGCTTTAAGGAATTAGAAACTCTGTGCAATCAACTCTCGGCCTTTTGGCTAAGATCAGATGAAACTCTGAAAATCCCCAAGGGTATATCGACACCCAAAAGTTCATCAGGAGGAAAGGAACCCCCATTTTAGACAAAGATGCCAGAGATGTGTAAAGGGAGCAGCCCCAAGCTTGACAGTATCTGGGAATACGCTTAGCGCGGGCCCTGCGAACACGCACTTGGACCCATGCAAAAGTTGTCTTTGCTTGAAGATCCTTTAAACTCTGAGTCTTTGCCCAAGAAAGCAAACTTGACTCTGATCAAGCCTCCAAGTCCAATGACCTGTCAAAGACATGACAGAGTGAGGGATGCCTGATGCTTCACTTTGCAGGTGCAATTAGCAAAGTCCCAGCTGTCAGAAACTCCACAGGACAGACCACCAGTTCCTGCAACAACGCGATTACACAGGGAAAATGGAAGGGTGGAGGGGAATATTTGGATCCAAGAGACCTCAGAGTGCAGTGATTTCTAGATTATATTGTTAAACACAAAAGCCAAGTGTGAAAGAACATCTGTAACATGCTACCTTTCATGTGAGGAAGAGGGGAAGAAAATAAAATACACAAAACCCATTCTTTTGTGCAAAAAAAGCCGAGGAAGAATAAATCAGAAACCAATAAGACTGGTTGCCTGCCGAGGGTGGTTCCCCACGGGGCGTGGGCATAGGTGGGAATAGGGTGGGTGATGGGAAAGACACAGAAGAATTAGAGGGTGCGACATTGCATATACCTTTTGAATCGTTCTGACTTTTAGAATCGTGCATAGTTCAGGTACTTGATTAAAATGTAAATGGGAGGAAACCCAAAGTAGGATACAAACAGAAATAAGTGACACTAAGAGTTTTACAAATGATTCATCTATTTCCACTAAAACGATGGGAGAAACTAACCTAAGAAACTTCGGGAAACAGTATTTTTATTGCATCCTCTAAGGCTAAAATGAAAAGACCTATATATTAGTAGGTCAATTTTTCACGAGAGTATGGGTCACTGATTCTGAAACTATTTTACCTGCTTTCTGGAACTGAGCAAGTAAGTCAACAGATGATGGATACGGAGATCCAAGATACACCATGATGGAGAACACTGTGGTACTGGATTGGAATTAATGGTGACAGTATGAACTCATGGTGTTTAACATGTATACAGGTATAAGTGTGTGTGTGTGTGTGTGTGTGTGTGTGTGTGTGTGTGTGTGTGTGTTTCCTAGTCTAGCTGATGGGAGGACCTAGAGGTGATGAGGTCCTGGTAGCAATGAGCACAGTCAGTGCCCAGATCTTGATTTATAAACACCAGTCTCAATACGATGAACCAGGGCTTCCAAGAGAAACAGCTCTTTCCAGGGCCAGGTCAGAGAAAGGACAGGAGGAGCCAGCAGCATCTCTTGGTGCTAAAGAGCAAGGAAGCTCCCCAAAATGATGCGTCTGCAGCATAGGGGCCATGGGAAGGGGCTCTTGATGGCCACAGCTGGGAACAATTCAAACACAAAAGTCATGGTCCATAGCCGTAGAATAAAATAAGAATCCATAAGCCTGTATGGATATGGAGAAATGAATAAATAGGTACACGAGGCAGAAAGGAAAGCTCTTACTCACAGAGGAATTTCACTAATGAAATGTAGAAGGAATGCCGAACATAGAAAAATCTCTATTCAGTAAACACCTCAGCAATCATTGTTTGAAGCAAGAATCATGAATGAACGTTGAAACTAGTAGGCAAAAATATGACAAGAAATAAGGTACTTACATAGTCTCAAATGAGCTCCCCACAGATACTTGTTAATTACAAAGGGAAAGAATGCTGTTTACAGTGGAGAAATTGGACATCCCGGTCCCCCGAGAATGATGCGCTGAGACAGAGACAGCATTCCTTCTGCAAGATTCCTGCCAAAATGCATAACCCAAATTTAATCATGAAGAAACAGACAAAACCCAATGAAGGGACCTTCTACAACATAACTGGCCTGTACTCAAAAAAAAAAAAAAAAGATAAAATGAGACTGAGAAGCTCTTTCAGACTAAAGTAGACAATTAAATGTGCGAATCTAAATGAGATCTGTCAACGAGATAAATCTAAGTGAGATTTGTAGGTTTGATGATAGTATCGTGCCCATGTTCCTCTCCTAATTTTGATCACTGTACTGTGGTTATGTAAGATGTTAATATTTGAAGAATCTGGGTGAAGAGTATAATGGGAATTCTTTGTACTATTTTTGCAGCCTTCCTGTAAGTCTGAAATTATTTCAAAATGAAAAGTGAAAAAAGAAAGAGAGGGAGAGGCTGAAGAGAGACCTCTCTCAGTCACTCTGGGTGACTCAAGCAAACTGGAAAGAAATTCTGCCACCCTCAGACGAAACATCTGCAACCTGGTTCTGATGATGGCGGTGTGGCCCTGCCATCTTTTAGAGACGTGTGCTGAAATATTTCCAGATGGCATGCTGTGAAGCCTGGGTCTTGCTTTGAAGTAATGCAGGAGAGGGGAGTTGCTGGGGGTGCAGATGAGGCATTATGGGAGGGAGGTTAGGGGGTTAGCTTAGTGCGTTCACAGGGTGGGTGCTGGGGCTCATTATTCTCTGTTCACTTTGGTGTGGGTTCACCATTCTCCGAAATAAAATGTTTTTTAAAAAACAATGTCCAGACCAGGCACAGTGGCTGGCTCTTGTAATCCTGGCACTTTGGGAGGCCAAGGCGGGAGGATTGCTTGAGGCCAGGAGTTTGAGACCAGCCTGGGCAACATAGTGAGATCCCATCTCTATGAAAACAAAAGAAGACTGAGTGCGGTGGCTCATACCTGTAATCCCAGCACTTTGGTAGGCCAAATCGGATGGATCACCTGAGGTCAGGAGTTCAAGACCGGCCTGCTCAACATGGAGAAACTCCATTTCTACTAAAAATACAAAAAAAAAAAAAAAAAATTAACTGGGTATGATGGAGCATGCCTGTAATCCCAGCTACTCGGGAGGCTGAGGCAGGAGAATCACTTGAACCTGGGAGGCGGAGGTTGCAGTGAGCTGAGATCATGCCACCGTACTCCAGCCTGGGCAACACGAGTGAAACTTCATCTCAAAAAAAAGAAAAATAAAACAAGAAAACAAAACAAAACAAAAACAATGGAAAAAAAAAAACCGTCCAGAGGCAGTTGTTGGCCTGTACAGGAGGGGAAGGAAGACGCCTGAAGGATGGCCAGTTCCACTCCCTGCCTTGCTCCTCGGACCTCCCCTCTCAGGGTCCGTCCCCACTAGGCCCTGTCCAGCCAGCCCTGGCCTGCTCCAGATCCTCTCCAGGCTGACCCATGATCCCCTGATCACGAATTCAAGAGATACATGCTCTCAGTGGAGAGTCCTCGCTGCCACCCACCTGCCCCTGCCCCTAAGGGAGAGGTGACCTCTGACCTGAGGTCCCTGGCCGCGTCCCCCTGAAGCCCCTCTTCTGGCTGCTGCTTCCTCTTACTCCCCTGGAAGGGACGCTGCAGCGTGAGAGGCGAGAGGCGAGTGTCCTGCTGGCCCAGCCGGCTCCTGGTGGGGGTGCAGAGGAGGCTTCCTCTTTGTAGTTTTGACCTTCCTCTGTATTGCAGGATGCTCTGCATCCCTGGATACCCCCCAAAAGCCGTCCACACCCTAAGTCTCTGGGACCACCAAAAATGTGTCCATACCATGGAGAACAACAATGCTGGCCTTTCTTAGTCTTTGTCGGCCAAAAGTCTGCTGTTGCAGGAGAGAGAGCGTTCCCGGTGCAATAAAATGCTGGGGAAAGAGCAGTGGGTGAACATCAGCCTCTCTACCTTCCCAGAGCGGATCGTGGGTAACCGGGTCAAGAGGAGAATGAAGAGACAGGGAGGGCCCACAGGAGGAGGCGTGTGGTGGGTCCCAAGGTGAGAAGCCCAAGATGAGCTTTCAGGACCTGAGGGCAGAGGGGACCTGAGCCTGTGCCCTATGGAGTGCCCAAGTGTTGAAAGATGTCATGGCACTGCAGAGATTCCTGTGCTGTCGAAGGGCACAGGAGCAATCACGTGCCCTCCTTGCCCACACCTCTAGGGTGGCAGAGAAGCTGCAGGGGAATCTGGGGGCCTGAAGGGCCTGCGGGCACAGCCATAGTGGAACTCAGTGCGGATGCCTCTGAAGACATCCAAGACCAGTTGCTCACACGTAGGCTTCTCACAGCGCCTCATGCTCCGCGGTATCGCCCAACGCCCTAACTGCAGAGCCCATGCCAGTGAGCCGCAGGGACCAGAATGAACTCGGGCCCAGAGTCCTGGTGCAGCACACACAGCAAAGAGAATCCACGTCCAGCTCTGGGAGATACACAAAGTGTCCCCTCTGGCACACCTGCGTGTGTGACTTCTAAAGGATTAGAAAGCTCACGCCAGTAATCCCAGCACTTTGGGAGGCCGAGGCGGGCAGATCACAAGGTCAGGAGTTCTAAACCAGCCTGACCAACATGATGAAACCCTGTCTCTACTGAAAATACAAAAATTAGCTGGGTGTGGTGGGGCGTGCCTGTAATCCCAGCTACTCAGGAGGCTGAGGAAGGAGAATCGCTTGAGCCCAGGAGGCGGAGGTCACAGGGAGCTGAGGTCACGCCACCGCGCTCCAGCCTGGCAACAGAGCAAGACTCCATCTAAAAAAAAAAAAAAAGAAAAGAAAGGAAAAGAAAGCAGAAGGCAGCCTAGTGCCATGAAATGCCTGCTATGGAGCAGGCGACCCTGTAGGCTCTATAGCTCCGAGCCAGGAACACACACAGCTGGCCGGGAAACACAGGCCAGCCTGGGACTCCCTGCCACATCAGCAAGGCAGAGGCTATGTAGGCACTTTTTTGTGGGTTGATGTTTGCAAACTTTGACTGAAAAAAGGTTAAAGTGTGTTATGGGTTTGGGGATGTTTCTTGATGTTTTTTGTTTGTTTGTTTGTTTTTCCTATTTTCTCATATGTCCCACTTTTTGTCATTCAATATGTTTGGGGCAGTGTGGAAGGATAAGAAGTGTTGAAGGGTGAGGATCTGGGACTGCATATACTGAACTTTTAAAATTAATTCTTAAAGGAATAATTCCCACATCGTTAAGCCTTCCTTCTGTAGATTGCCATTTCCTGGAAAGCAGCTGGAACACAGATCATTGCAGGTGAAGCCCCTGTACTCGCTCTGCTGCTATGCTGTGCTCATCCTGATACAAGCCTCCAGCACACCTGGGTTCTTCAACAAGGGCTATCCCTGGGCTCCCTCTCTCCCAGACCAGCTCTCGATTTTCTTCTCAAACTGCGGCGGGGTCGGGTGTCCCAACTGTGGCATTAGGTCGCCACCTGGTGGTCAATATGTATACTACGGTGCCTCCTGAACCCATCTCTGTGTGTGTGTGTGTGTGTGTGTGTGTGTGTGTGTGTGCGCGCGCGCGCGCGCGAGCGTATGTGTGTGTGTGTGTGCGTCCGTCCCCATCTGAACACAATGGGTCACTGGTCAGGAGCAGCTTGGAAATCAGTAGCCTTTACTGCCTGTCAAACCTGATTTCAAATCCCATCTCTGCTACTTAGTAACTAACCTTGGACAAGTAACTTAAATTCTGTGACCTTGTTTGTTCATCTGGAAAATGGGCAAATAGTATTCCTTCCCTGGAGTTGGGCACAGTAGTTCACACCTGCAATCCCAGATACTCGGGAGGCTGAGGTGGGAGGATCACTTGAGCTAAGGAGTTTGAGAGCAGCCTGGACAACATAGTGAGATCCCATCTCTTAAAAAAATAAATAAATTAGCTGGCTGTGGTGGCGCATGCCTGTAGTCCCAGCTACTAGAAAGGCTGAGGCAGGAGAATCACTTGAGCTCAGGAGTCTGAGGCTGCAGTGAGCTATGATTGTGCCACTGTACTTCAGTCAGTGTACCTCATCCCTAAAAATAATAGTAAAATAAATAATAATAATAGGCCCTCCCTTACTGGACTGTTGGAGGGTGGTCATAAAGAATCAGCCACCACCGATTCTTCTACCCATGGTCAGCCTGGCTGTTTCCACGTGGGAGGCCAGCCCCTCCGCGCGTGAACAGGCTTCATAGTGGATGGCTCTCGTTTCTTCCTGCCGCCACTCAGTCGTGCCTGCCTCACATGTCCCTCACCACCGAGTGCAGTGTTGAACTCATGGCAGGAGCTCCCTGGAGTCACTGGGTACCCATCCTGGCTGCTGGGCTTGGTCTGGTGCTTTCTTTGTTCATACTTTTAACTGAGGGCTGCAGTCTGTTGGTTCCATACCAAATAGCATCAGTGGAGGCTTGGCAGGATGGGAGCAGGTCCAACTCAGTGTGGGGCCAGGTCTGCCTAAACAGGGCCTGGAGTGTGCCCTGGCGGGGTGTCCAGGCCTCTGCAGATGCACAGAGGAAGGTAAGGGTAGGGGAGCTGCCCAGGAGCCGGCCAAATGGGTCACTGCTAGCTATTGAGGATTGGGCTGGGCTTATCCCAAGGGGCGCAGCCAGTGGAAGTGGGCCCCAATTGCAAAGCCAGATTTGCAGTTTCCTTTCCTTATAAGCCTCAAGGTCCCCTTTCCTGTCCACAATTATACCTCTTTAGAAATGGATGAGATGGCCAGTGGCTTTCAGAGGGCTATGGTAGTGAGAGTATAGTTGCTTAACAAAGGCGAGAAGGCAGGTGCCCCTGGGTACAAGCCAACCACGCCCTGCGGCTCAGACTCCTCCACCTAAGCCTACATGAACTGCCTAGGAGGGGAGATTGAGTTCACACTCCGCCCACCAGCCAGACCCATCTTGGGGATCTCACAGTCTTCCACCCTCTCTCTTCAGGACCTGGCTGTCTCCATCCAGCACCTGCTGACATCCTGAGCAGCAGGGAGGAGCTGCTCCTCTGAAGGACTTGGGGAGCTCGCTGGCTGGGCAAGGCCAGGACAGACATCCACAGCAAAGGAAGCCACGTGGGCCGAGGCGTGTGGCAGAGGTCACGCAGGGGAACAAGGAGAGGCTGCAGGCACAGTGAGAGGCTGAAAACCTACGGTCCCGGACACCCGTTCAGGGTTTCTGCCCTGCTCCACCTCGGGGGTGATTAGCTGAGACCCCCACAGGTAACTCCGTTTTGTGAATTGCAGACACCGATCTGTGCTGAGTGAGTATTCCAGCTCTAGCTCTGGTAGCGTCAGAACTTGGAGAGGCACAGGTCAACTTATCCTCTGTTCCGGACCTTCAGCTCCTCATCCTCAATACTGAAATCCAAAAAGCTCCCCCAAAATTTTGATTTTTAAAGAAAATCAATTTTTAAAGGAAATCATTAGGTGGAAACAGCCACCCTACCCCAAACTGCAGCCATTTCTGGTCTCATTCATCCCGCTTTGTGGGAGATCTTTCATTGTGGTGGAGAAAGCTTGGTGAGTTTGATAAGCGGTGCTTCCCAGGCCCCACTGAGGGTATTCTGTGATGGGCACTGTTGTCTAAAATCTGAACATTCTCTGTTCCAAACCACAGCTGGCCCCAAGAGTTTTGGATCGGGGTTTATGGATCCCCAGCCATTGTGGGCAAAAACTGAAAATCTCTCCAGCATCTCCAAAAGTTGGCGTGCCTAGAACTATTTGTAACTTATAATCTAATTCACTTATTTCTCACCTCCTTTCTAATCGTTGCACTGTGGTAGATTCCTTTTTTTTTTTTTTTGAATACGGAGTCTCGCTCTGTCACCCAGACTGGAGTGCAGTGGCGCAATCTCAGCTCACAGCAACCTCCACCTCTTGGGTTCAAGCGATTCTCCTGCCTCAGCCTCCTGAGTAGCTGGGATTACAGGTGCATACCACCAAGCCTGGCTAATTTTTGTACTCTTAGCAGAGACGGGGTTTCACCATGTTGGTCAGGCTGGGCTCGAACTTCTGACCTCGTGATCTGTCCGCCTTGGCCTCCAAAGATCTGGGATTACAGGCATGAGCCACCATGCCTGGCTGGTAGATTCCAATTTTTAGTTGTATATTTATCCTTTTTTGGGTCAATATTCTGGTCACGTTGCTTTAGGCTGAAGCCTTGAGAAGAGTCTTTGGTTTATAACAGCTTAAAGCATCCTTCCTTTCTGTCTCCTTCACCAGCCCAGGCTGGGCCATCAGAGCCTCACAGCAAAACTGCAGTTGCCTCCCGGCATGTTTTCTCTGGCACTGCCTCAGGGTTCTTGGCCTGCCCTGTGTCTCAGAGCTTCCGGCCCCTCTGGGAGCCTGTGGCACCCTCCTCAGATCAGTGTGTTTAGATTCCGAAATGACCAGGACTACAAGGGAAACCAATAATCCTGAAAAACAACTGTCAAAATGTTTTACAATTGTGGCATATATATGCAAAGTAGGAAAACTGTAAGTGGTATTTTGAGCCACCAGAAGGCTGATACTGTGAAATGAACACCTTTGGTGGGGACAGAGCCATGGATACTGCTAATGAAACTGGTTTTGGTCTTTTTTCTCCCTTTGCTGTGGACGCCTACCCTGGCCTTGTCCGGCCAGCTAGCTCCCGCCCGTCCTTGCTTCCAGCTTCCTGCCGGCTGCTGGAGATGGGAGCAGGTATTCCATGGGGCTGGCCAGGTCCCGGAGAGAAGACGTGCAGGGTTGTGAGGTTTTGGATGGGTTTTGGTAATTGGTGGTTGGGGTCATGCTCAGCCTCCACCACACGCCCCCCCACCACGATCACAGGGCATCTCCCTTCTTCACAGACAGCTGGACGGTCTCCCCCGCTTCAGAGCTCTTCCTTCCTGGCCACTCCCTTTTCTGTGTTCACCTGGTTAGATCAGGCCCACCCGAGGCAGTCTCCTTCTTGATGAACTCAAAGTCAACTGATTCGGGACTTTAATGACATCTGTGAGCTCTCTTTACCATTGTCATATAATGTAGCCTAATCACAGGAGGAAATCCCATAGTAGTCACAGTCCTGCCCACACTCCAGGGGAGGGGATCACACAGGGCATGTGTACCAGGGACCTTGGCAAGGCAATCTCAGAATTCCACCTGCCATGGCCTCTGCCTCTAACATCTCAGAATTGGGAACTCCGTGTCTCCTTTGGTGAGTTAGGTCCGTTTAATCTTTTCCCATTCTCTCAGCTCCTTACGCATCAGGCCTGACTGCTGAGCAATTCAGTTAAAATCAACTTCCTCTCCGTGGTCTGGAGACTAGCGTGTTTTATTTCACAGGGGTTTACATCACTTTCTGGAGAATCAGAAGCATAGCATAAATGAACTGGATTGAACTATCCATCCTGCCAAAATCTCCACCCATTGCACAGAACAGCAAATAAAAAAAAGGCTCACTTCACACAAATTGTTTCCCAAACTTCATATTTACAGCTAATGATCAAAACATGGCCCAGCATTCGGTATATCTGGCTCTTTATTTCTTTCACAGCTGACGTGCTTCACTTATATTGAGCTATAAATTATCATTTTTCTAGGGGAAGAAAATCACTTCACGAATGCTCTGTTGAATAAAACCAGGCAGCATTTTTTTAAAGTGAGAATGTTCACTTTATAAATGCTGACTTGTTATTCATTTGGTTGTTAACTCATGAAAAGTTCCAGGACATTCCTCCTAAAAGGAGTCACCACTCAGCCAACAGAAGGATCTGGCAGCAAAGACGAAGGAGGTTTTATGGGTCATATAGCTGGAAGGCCAAGCAGAAGCGAGGCCACGCTGGGGTCCAAGCCTGGCCAGAGGTGAGATTGTACACCCCAGCGTGACGGCAACTTTCCAGTCTCTCCCGCCACAGGCCCCAGCATGGCAACCACACACAGGATAGGGGTAGGAGGAGAGGCTGCAGGGATGTGTTGGGTCCCAGGGCCTCTATTCCCTTTGATCATGCTGGACTGAGTCACCATCCATGACCAAGGCCAGGAATAAGATCAGCTTTGGGGTCTGAAGATCCCAGGCAACCTGCATTTTACACACAGGGAGGAGGCTGGGAGAGTGAAGCGGGCAGCAGGGATCCCAGCTGAGGGCCGGAGAAGGCCCAGGCAGATGTTGCAGGGCACAGAGCCTTCCAAATCTCACTGGGGCCACAAGCAAGCAAAGCCAGCCTCCCCCGGGGCTCCAGCCTCCCCCGGGGCCCCAGCCTCCCCCGCGGCCCCAGCCTCCCCCACGGCCCCAGCCTCCCCCTCGGCCCCAGCCTTCCCCGCGGCCCCAGCCTCTCCCGCAGCCTCAGTCTCTCCCGCAGCCTCAGCCCCCCTTGCAGTGCTAGCCTGACAAGGGATCTTCAAGTCTCTTTGGTCCACGTTCCGTGGCCACACCCAGAGTAGGGCCTGGCCCACAGAGGTGGTTGGCAGATGTTGATGGATGCTGCAATGGCAGGCTTTCCGAGGCGTCTGCTGAGAAAGCAGCAGAGCCCCCAAGGGCTTGGCGGGGAGTCCATTTCCAGAGCCCCACTCCTCTGAAGCACATCAGATCCCTGCAGCCTCAGCTTCTCAAGCCTCCCCTCCAATGTCCCTCCACAAAGAGTGCTGAAACCCCTTCCCGGCATTCGGCCACAGTGTTGTTCAAGGCCCCGACTGTCCTCTGTCCTGCGGAGGGCCGGGTGGAAGGCTGTGCCCCTGGAGTGAGTGATCAGCATTGGAGTTCCTGTCTCTCAGCATCCTGTCAGCCCACTGCAGCCCACGAGGTCAACGCCATCACTGTGACCAGGTCACAGTTGAGGAAACTGAGCCACAGGGTGGTGACCACCCCTGCCCAGGGCCCAGGCTTGCCGGCCCAGAGCGGGGGTGGCACAGAGCCCACCGCCTCACTGGCACTGTGCAGCTTCCTGCACGCGCCCACCCGGAGCCTGTCCCTCCCCGACCCCCCACCCCCCCATGCAGCACTTCCCTCTGACCAGACCCTGGGGCTCTCCCTCCTGTCTCCCAAGCCACCTGGGGCTGCTGTTCTAAAATAATAATCATTTCTACCCTTTTACTCTGATAACAAAACAGGATGGGGCCATCTGTGAAAAACTTGGATAATACAAAAGGTGAAGAACATGAAAGTCACCGTCATCACTGTCCTACCTGCCACACCTCATTCTTTGGTTATCATTTCACAGGCTGCTCGAAAGGCTCCTCAAGCTTTTCCCTGCCATGATTAAGATCAACGTCCCCGTCATCAGACGTTCCTGCAAAACAGCATCCTGTTCATGGCTGCCCAGTGTTTCATCACAGAGAGTTGTAATTTACTTATGCAGTCTCACCCTATAGGAATTTTACACTGCATTCAACGTATCAGGAGTATAAATAACCCACCTCAAGTCTGGCAATACCCAGGGTGGGAGAGGAGGCCCTGGGAGGAGTGGACTTGTGCGCCCCCTAGTGGGAGGGTAGATTAGTGCAACTGTTTTACAAAGCCTTGGCACATTTTGGAGTAGCTAAAGATGCACATCTGCTAACACCTTAGCAAAATCCTCTCATGTGCACACCAGCAGACCAGTGCCCAGATATTCAGAGCTTCCTTGTTTGTAATAGCAAAATGTTGGCTTTAACCCAAATGTCTGCATCAGTAGAATGAAGGAATACATTGTGCTGTGTTCACACACGCAATGCCATACAGCAGCGTTGCATGCATGAATGAATGAGCCAGATTTTCACACTCCAGCAAGGCAGGGGCTCACAAACACAATATGAGGCAAGCTGCAGGAGAACCAATGCTGTGCTGCTTATATAAAATTTAAAAGCAGGCCAAGCGGCCAGGCATAGTGGCACGCACCTATTACCCCAGTTACTCAGAGGTAGAGGCAAGAGGATCACTTGTCAGGTGCTCAAGACAAGCCTGGGTAACATAGGGAGAATCTGTCTCTAAAAACAAAACAAAACAGAAAGCGAAAACACTCTGCATTCTTTGGCGACACATACAACCCAGAGGAAGTATTTTAAAGTGCATGTAAGTCATGAGTGCCACATTTGGAGCAGTGGTTGCCTTCTGTAGAGGGAGTAACGGGTACATCACCTTTTACATTCCGCTGAGCCATTTGGCCACACCAACTCTAAAAGGAACTTTGGGTAATATTCTGCAGTGTTTATTCTGGGTGGCCACAGGTTGTCTTGTACCGTTCACAGATCTTCATGTTGTCATTTGTGCGGGAAGGGTGGTGGCTCATTGACGGCTTTGGATTGGAACCCCGGCTCATTACTTTCAAGCTGTGCCATCTTTGCATGCCTGAAGGTTGTAGGAGAAACAAGCTAAGGTAACAGATAGAAAGCACTTACTGCAGCATCTCCGCACAGAAAGCAGCGGGCCTCCATTCCTCCAGCAGTGGTGGATGCTCTGTTCTGTGGAGCAGCCTTTCCAACCTCAGCAAGCGCTGACTGGGAGAACATTTTTCTTTATATTAAGCCCACGTCTGTCACCCTATCCTCCCTGATGGGAGAAATTTAGAACGTGTCTAAAAACTATCACCAGAAACATAGTGGGTAGCTAGGCTTATCGAGCTCTTGTTATACACCAAGTCCCATGCTATGGGCTTCACCATCCTTCGGTTCTAAGAATTCAATCCTTACTTAGTTGAAATGATGACCCAGAGGAGGAGGAGGAGGCCATTGGAATTCTCTAGCCATGTGGTGACACCACACCATGAGAACAGGGCCATGTTCCCCTTTAAGGCTGACTTGAAGCAGAGGCTTTGCAAGGTTCTACAGGTCTTCCTGCTGCAGGGTCTTCTCCCAGCCAGCCCCTCATGTGACTGCCTTACGCACAGCATGGGGAGGGGATGGTTCTGATGTCCCATTACATCCTCACCCCATCTACCAGACCACCAAAATGCCCTTGACATTAAATTTGGTGTTTGTGGTAGAATAATCACAGAACAACTGAATTCCATGCTGTGTCAATCCGGAGTGGTTTCCTTTAGAATATCCAGTTTTGCAAGATTATGGCAGGAGTGGTTCAGACCATATGAAATTGCCATTTTTACAGATCAACAGCGGAGCATCAATAGTTCCATGTGGTTCACCTAAGAACTACCAGACTAATGCCTGCCATTCAAGCACTTCTGCTTGAAGTGAAAGCAGCAAAGAGCGGGGAAGGGACTGATTCATGATTTTCTTTGTTCACCTCCATGCTCCTTCATTAATTTCACACCTCTCCAGCGGCAGCACCTTCATTTCAGCACTAAGGATTAAAACAGTGTGAAGTTTGCATTGCCCCAGGACAGTGGGAACTATGATACGTTTCACCAATTACCCAGTCAATTTCATGAACTTTTGATGTTTCAGTCGTAAGTCTTACTGCCACGTTCACCACTTGGTTTATCTGTTGGAATACTGGTCCATGGACAATGAGCTGAAGTTGGCTTTGCCACAAGACCCCATCCTACCAGTGCTCACTGTGTTTTATTTTCCTCTCTTCTTTCCTTGGGCTGGGAGTGAAGCTATGAAGAGATCTGTAAGGCAGAGGCAAGAACCACAATTGATGCCAATATGGAAGCAAATTGTAGGAATCTTTGTGAAAACTACATTAAGTTCTAAGTCCAATTTTTGGAAATTCAGGGCTTAGAATCTGAGTAGAAGCCAGGAGGAGAACGCTGGCTGCTAACTGGACTGGGAGCCACCTGTGAGCAGAGGCCATGTGTGATTCAGCGCTGGATGCCAGTGTCTAGCATAGGACCTGGCACAGAACATGGAATCCAGTTTAGTCAGCATCTGCTCAACAAATATGGAAGGCCTCATGCAATGCTGGATTCCATGATTGTACTAAAAAGGAAGAAAAAAGGAGAGCACTGGATTTTCAAGCCTCCAGATTTGGATCCTGACTCACATCAATGAAACGTCCTGGGTAGATTCACAGCTTCAGGTATAGCTGGATCTAGGTGTACAGGTGTCAGACACCAGCTTGGATTCTCTCTACCTTTTGCCTCTGCTTTTCTTTGAGATGTCTTTGGTCCAGGCAGACTCTTCTCATGAGGGATGAAGAGAGCCCATGGCATCTCCTCACTAACAACCCAGCAGCTCAGCAACCCCAGCAGAAAGAGAGCTGCTTCTCCAGAGAGTCACGGAAAGAGGAAGAGATGCACCAGGAAGCTGAAAACAGTTGAGGTCCTGCCTGCAGATTTTAAAAAGCAGAAACATAAGTCAATTTCCATGGGAAGCTGAACATATTGATAGTTAAGAAACTCTGTGAACAAATTTGTATTTTTGGTCTTTATAAGTGAGTTAGGAGCCATGTGCGGTGGTGCACACCTGCAGTCCCAGCTACACGGGAGGCTGAGGCAGGAGGATCCCTTGAGCCCAGGAGTTCCAGGCAAGCCTGGACAGCATAATGAGACTTTGTCTCAAAAAAGAAAATGAAAAAAAAAAATCCTAAGTGGCCACAAGACTGGCTGTCCATGAGAGCTTCTCCCTAAGCTCCTCTCACCACAGGGTAAGTGCCATGATGGAAACGACACCAAGGGACTTCATTTATAGTCATTCAAAATGTCAGTCCTTCTTCAAACATTGTCAGCCATTTGGGTTCCCATTTTGGCTGAGGCCACAAAACAAGAGTTACGACCTGGTAAAGGTGAGGTACAAGACCCCGCAAGGACTTGCACAAAAGGCAAATTCAAAAAGCAATTTAGGCCGGGCGCGGTGGCTCACTCCTGCAATCCCAACAGTTTGGGAGGCTGAGGTGGGTGGATCACCAGGTCAGGAGTTTGAAACCAGCCTGACCAACATGGTGAAACCCCGTCTCTACTAAAAATACAAAAATTAGCTGGGTGTGGTGGCGCCTGCAACCCTTGTAACCCCAGCTACTCAGGAGGCTGAGGCAGGAGAATCGCTTGAACCCAGGAAGCAGAGGTTGCAGTGAGCCGAGATTGTGCCACCACCCTCCAGCCTGGGTGACAGAGTGAGACCCTGCCTCAAAAATAAAGCAGTTCAGAGGGAAGTGAAGGTCAGGAAGGAGGGAACAGAGATTTCTTTGGAAAATGTCACTGGGGTGCTGGCAGCTCTTTACCAGAAGTTGAAAGCGAGGTATCCTCAGGTGACGGCTGGAGAGCTGCAGTTTGGGCACAGTGGACAGGCATCTGAGTGACACCTAGGCAACTGGAAGGATGAGAGAGGCTGCTGGCTGCTTTGTCATGTTGAGATTGGTGACACTCAGAGTGTCCTGGGATGAAAGAGGTTGGTGGGTGCTCCTCATAGCTACTGCCTGGGAGGGCCTCCTGCAGAGGCTAGAAGACCTCACCCAGGGAAGACAGACACATGGCTGGACGCGTCGGGGCTAAGGAGGGAGTTGCGAGCAATGAGCCAGAGCACAGCATTAGCCTGGTCAAGGGAAGGTAGGGCTAGAGAGCTGCTGTACCAGAAAGCCAGATTCAATCACCTGCCAGCCCAAGTGCCCAACCAATATCGGATCAGCGAGTCAGAGCCCCTCTCCCACAGCCCTCTCCCACGCACCTCTCCTCCCTTCAGTCTCACCATGGAGCACAGGGGGTGGCAAGGTGGCGGATGAGAGCAAGGGGCTCCTGGAAGCCAGTATGTCAGGCTGGGGGTGGAGAAGCAGTCTATTAATGAAAGTTTTACTTATTACACTGAACTGAACACATTTATGCCGAACTGGGTCTGTCTTGTACAACTTAAGGGAACAAAAGTACTTTTTATTACCTAAGGGTGACAAAAAAAGTCATGGGGAAATGCCCTGAAACTCACAAAGGCCTAGGCAAAGAATTGGCCCCCAGCGTGGGTCTGGAGTCAAGGGGAGACAGAAATTGTCTAGTGTTATCATTACACTGTTCTGATTACATACACACTATGACAGTTACATTGGAAACATGCCACCCCTGCCTGCACGAGGCTTCTCATCCTAGCAATCATTCCTGTTTATTCCAGGCTTCCAGCCCAGGAGCACTTGACTTCTGCCTTGATTGCTTCCCTCAACTTGCTGACAGCCCACCCGGCCTTCCTCGCCCTGCATTCTCAACCATGTCAGGAGACGGAGGCAGCTGCTGGGGCATTGCTGTTGGAAGCAGCTGCCAGGAAGGGCACCTGTGCCTCTGTGCTTGAGACCTGATCTATAAGAAGAATGGACTCTGTGCACAGCTAATGTGCTCACGGCAGCCATCTTGGTAGGGACCACAACGTGTTTACTCCACCAGCCTCCCAAACTAAGCACTCGCTTATGTTGCCAATAGTAGTAGGAGGGTGGTTCAACTCAACCTCTGTGGAAGGCAGCTTGAGGAACTGAATTAAACAATGCCTTTGAATCAGCATTTCAACTTCTAGGAATGTATCCCAAGATAAACTCTTATGAATGCACAAAAACCCATGTACAAGAATATTCACCAGAGTACAGTTTGTAATAGCAATAAACTCCAAGCACAGCCTCAATAGCCATCAATAGGGTGCTGGTTGGATAAAATTGGATAATATTTGGTAAATCCACACAATGGAATGCTGCAGCCATAAAGAAGCTTGAGACGCCTCTCTGTGCAAAGATACAAAACACCCTCCAAGGTGCACTGCTCATTGTAAATGCGCTCCTCTCTGCGGGCATTTCTGCCACACTGGGCAGCACCAGCTGTGACAGACCAAAGTGGAGCCCTGGTTTGTGGAGGCCTGGGACCGCCTCCCCTCCATGGAGAATTCTTGGCTCCCACCTGCTTTCGGGAGCCCTAAGAAGCTGCTGGCGATGCTTGGGTTTGTGGGGTTTGGTTTGGTTTGGTTTTTTTTTTTTTTTTGAGACAGAGTCTCACTCTGTCACCCAGGCTAGAGTACAGTGGCATGATCTCGGCTCACTGTAAATTCCACCTCCCGGGTTCCAGCGATTCTCTTGTCTCAGCCTCCCAAGTAGCAGGGATTACAGGTGCCCGCCTGGCTAATTTTTATATGTTTGGTAGAGACGGGGTTTCACCATGTTGGTCAGGATGGTCTCAAACTCCTGACATCAGGTGATCCCAAAGTGCTGAGATTATCCTGGCTTCGGGTTTGTTTTGATGTGTCTTCATGGGGGGGTCCCAGCTGCAGGGATCCCACAGGGACACCATCTCACCCCTCCTCCTCTGACTGGCCCTTGACTTCCTCCCCACCCCACTCCTAGCTCTAGCACTGTCCAGGAAGGGGTGTTTGTGTGCAGCCCACTCGTCTTAGAGGCTGACTGAACAGTGTAGACCCACGATTCCTTCTGCACCAAGTTCTCAACCTCACAGCACCCCAGAGCCTTTCTCCCAGCCCTGCTAGGAAGTTAATCACCTAGCCATCTTGCCACAGACCCTATGGAGTCACCTACTTTGAAGTCAGGGGAAATCCCAAAGGTACACCTGTCAGCTCTCCCAGCAACGCCGGACCTGCTCAGACCCTGGTTTCGGACACTCAGCCAACACCTCCCACTGTGCCTCTGCCCCGGATCACACACCCTCTTCCTGGCATCCTTGTACACTCCTGAGTCAAATATGTCCATTGCCCAGCTCTGTCTACTAGTGAGAAGCACAATTAGGTCCCAATCTTGGATTTTTTTTTTTTGAGACGGAGTCTCGCTCTGTTACCCAGGCTGGAATGGGAACCTCCGCCTCCCGAGTTCAAGCGATTCTCCTGCCTCAGCCTCCTGAGTAGCTGGGATTATGGGTGTACGCCACCACCCCCGGCTAATTTTTCTATTTTTAGTAGAGACAGTGTTTCACCATCTTAGACAGGCTGGTCTCGAACTCCTGACTTTGTGATCCACCCGCCTCGGTCTCAAAGTGCTGGGATTACAGGCATGAGCCACCGCACCCAGCCCCAATCTTTTAAATACCCTTCTCAACTCAAAGAACCAGGCCTCCCTGGATAAATGGCTGGTTCCGGGTCTGTGCTGGGAGAGACGAGGCGAATCTTGGCTGTCTGGTGCCAGAAACAAGGGTGTTATTGAAGGCCGATGGGAGGTCGTCTGACGGGATCCCATTGACTGAAGCTGGGGCCATGAGGACGTCAGAAACAGTACTGATGGGGATGATACAGTGACCTGCCTGCCATCGCCCTAACCGGGGGTGTCATCCAGCATCACTGCTAGGACAACAAGCTGGCCTCATGTGCCTCTGAAGCTGTGTACCAAGAAGGACCCCACGTTCTCCACATAGGATTTGTGTGGAAAACCTGATTCTAGTCATGAAGGAAAAAGACCCCGCAGAGCCAAAGTCAGAGAATGTCTCCAAAACAATTGACCCGCATGCTCTGAAAATGTCAATGGCATGAAGATAAAAAATAAAAAATAAATAAAGGCTAGAGAACCCTTCAAATTTTTTTTTTCTTTTAAAATTTTGTTTACTTCTGAGAGAGTGCCTCGCTTTGTCACCTAGGTTGAAGTGCAATCTCAGCTCACTGAAACCTCCACCTCCCCAGTTCAAGTGATTCTCCTGCCTCAGCCTCCCAAGTAGCTGGGACTACAGTTGTGCACCACCATGCTTGGCTAATTTTTGTATTTTCAGTAGAGGCAGGGTTTCACCACATTGGCCAGGCTGGTCTCGAACTCCTGACCTCAGGTGATCTGCCCGCCTCGGCCTCCCAAAGTGCTGGGATTACAGGCGTGAGCCACCGCACCCAGCCCTGACCCAACCCTTCTAAATTAAAAGAGACTAAAGATGAAGGACCATGACTGGCAAATGTAATCTGTGATCTTGATTGGATCCCTGTTTAAAAAAAAATCAGCCATCAAAGACATTTAGGTAATAACTCTGAAAATGTGAAAATAGATTGAATATTAGATATTACTGAAGTGTTGTTAACTTTCTTAACTACGATAATGGCCTTATGGATACAGAAAAGCATCCCTATTCTTCGGAGACTTCTGTTAAAGGGGGTGAAATGTCACCAAATCAGCAACTTTCAAACTGACCCACACACATAAAAACATGTGTGCATGCATGTGTGTGTGGATCTATGTATGTCTGTATTACATCTATGGAAAGAGGTAGAAAGGAAGGAAACATGGCAAAAGATTTTTTTTTGAGGCGGAGTTTCGTTCTTATTGCCCAGGCTGGAGTGCAATGGCATGATTTCAGCTTACTGCAATCTCCACCTCCCGGGTTCAAGCAATTCTCCTGCCTCAGCCTCCTGAGGAGCTGGGATTACAGGCATGCACCACCACACCCTGCTAATTTGGTAGCAAAATACTAAGAATTGTAGAATTTAAGTGACATAAACCAGTTGTTTCCATTTTTCTGGATGTTTGACACTGTTCGCCATGAGTTTTGGGGAAAGCCCTCCCTTCCTGTTTTCTGAGCAGCAGCTCCCAGAAGTGGCTGATGTCATCCTCGGTAATGGTGTTGATTTCATTAATAAGACATCCCGGTGGGGAGGTGCTCTCCAGCCTGCCTGGAAAGGGTGTTTGAACTGAGTGGGCTCAAGTGGACAGAGGAGCCACGATCAGCCCCTCTTCCTTGGGCTGTTCCAGGTGTCAGGTTTGAGGACACTCCTCCAGAGTCCCCCCACACCCACACTCCCGCCTGCTCCAGTAGCAAGGGCCTGGGGGAAGGCCTTCCAGCCGGTACACTGACTCAGGACACAGGTATCGAACATGGAAGAAGGTAGGGACAGCCTGGAGAGCACGTGCAAAGCTCCCTGTCTCCTGCTCCCAACCACGGCTGGTAGCGCTGACGTCCTCACACTGTTCTTCTCACCACCTACTGCCCAAAGGGAAGATCCCACAAGGTAAATCGTAGCTTTTGGACCTGAGCCAACAACAGAGACTTATTGGCTCAGGTCCAAAAGCTCCCAGGGGGGCACCCCAGAACGCCCCAGGCTTATTAGATAACAGCACTCCAGACAAGACCCCAAAGCGCCCCGACAGTGTTCCAGTGCTGGCCCCTCTTGGAGGGTCACCTGTTTCTAAGAGGAGAGAGTGTCCCATCACTCCACAAGGTGTCCAAGCCCCCCGACTTCTGTTCTAGGGCAGAAAGAGCCGAGGACCCATTGGACCTGTTGGGGAGTTGGCAGAGCTCCTGTGATCTCGTGGAGAAGCCTCCAAAGCAGGCCTCCAAGGAAGGCAGTCACCTCTCCTAAGGGAGTAAGAGAGTGAGCAGAGCCCCCATGGACACCGGTCAGCTCCCAGAAGACCCAGGTTTCTTACTCCTTCGGTCCACGTGGCCCCTGCCTTCCCTCGTCTCTTCTCCCATCCTCCTGAGTGGCACAGAAAGCCCACTGGGGAAGAACACCACAAATCTTCCTGTCCCAAAGCTGTGTCTATTCCGCTGGGGTGTTTTCTGGGGGGCTTGGGGAAAAAGAAGAGTCTCGAACGACAATTGAAATAACTAAGTGGGTGGACGGCGGGAGGGTGGAACAGAGTGACACTTTGGCTCCAGTCTTTAAATTGCTCTGAGCAGAGCGTTGAAATTAGACCCCAACTCCAAAAGTGCATTTTGCCAATCAGCCACCAGGTGGAAGAGTCGAGTTAAGAATAGAGTGGCTCCGCGGCCGTCCTCCGACAGCAACAGTCGGGACCGCAAAACAGCGGGCGGGGATCTGACTGCAGAGTGCGCTCTCAGCTCAGCCTCATATTTCCTGGAGTATTTTGGCCTTTGCACCCTGGCCGTCTTTCTGTACCAGGGGGAAAACCCCAGCATTTATTGAACATCTGTAGCATTCCAGACACAGTGCTGCGCTCCAGACAACTGTGAGCAGATTCCACCTGCAGCAGTGTGGCAAGCTGGCATTTGGAAGCCTATTTTGTGGCTGAGGTGACCAGGCTGAGTAACGCACACTGCTCAGTGGCAGAGGTGGAATCAGAGGGCCAGCCATCTGCATCCCAAGTCCAAGCTCTGCGCAGCACACTGTGTTCTCCTAAAATCAGAAATGACAGGGACTGGTGGGCTTTCCCCTTCCGTGATGGTATCAGAAACGGAGCTGCGGCTCAGCCCAGCGGCAGAAAGCAGCTGGGAGCGCAGAGGGACAAGCTGGAGCCCCTAAGGGAAAACACCCCCAAACAACAGCTAAATGACACACTGGGAACAACAAGGCTCACGCCGCATGTTATTTCACTTCATTTTATTTCCCTGTGGTTCCACCACTCCCTTGCACCCTCCCATTTTGCAGAAGAGCAAATTGAGCTCCAGAGTGGTACTCACCCTTGGGTAAATGCCTGAAATCTCACACTCAGACTCAGGCCTTCAACCCCAGCATCTGATTCATAGCCTTGGGACTCTTGTTCTACACACCTTATTGCTTCCCTTGGCTGGTTACGTCAGCGTGGCTGCCACTGAGTCTCATTAGAATCTGGTTCCGGGTTAGTGAATTCGGACAGGATGGGTGGCCAGGCGAGGCAAGAGAGATGATGGAACAGGGGCTGGGGAAGGGAAGGAGGAGCTTCCCAGAAGAACTGGAGAATTTTGAGGAATCTTCAGTTCCACGCAGCCCACACTAAGAGAGAGTGGTGATTGGCAGGTCTGGGGTCTGACCTCTGCAGCGTCACTTACCAGCTTCTCTTCTCTTTAGTTTTCTTTTTTGTAAAACTTGGGGTTATCATCATAGTAGGTATCTCAAGAGGTTTCTCAGGATCAAATATAAATAAAATATATTTAATCACTCACACCAATTAAGATGGCTAACATCAAAAAAGCAGAACATAACACGAGTTGGCAAGGATGGAGGGAAACTGGACCTGTTGTGCACTGTAGGTAGAAATGTAAAATGGTGCAGTTGCTATGGAAACTGTATGGCTGTTCCTCAAAATAGTGAAAACATAATTACCGTCAGGTGTGGTGGCTCACACCTGTAATCCCAGCACTTTGGGAGGCTGAGGCGTGCAGATCACTTGAGCCCAGGAGTTTGAGACCAGCTTGAGCAACATGGCGAAACCCCATCTCTACTAAAAATACAAAAAAATTAGTCAAGCATTTTGGTGCATGCCTGTAGTCCCAGCTACCTGGGAGGCTGAGGTGGGAGAATCACCTGAGCCCAGAAGGTAGAGGCTACAGTGAGCTGTGATCATGCCACTGCACTCTAGCCTGGGGAACAGAGAGGACTCCTGTCTCAAAAAAAATAAAAAGAGAATTACCATATGATCCAGCAACTCCACCTCTGAGAATGTACCAAAAGAATAGAAATCAGAGGTGGAAGAGATGTTTGTACACTGATGTTCACAGCAGCATTATTCACAATATCCAACAGGTACAGCAACCTAAGTGCCATCACCGGATGAGTGGATAAACACAATGCGGCCTCTCCATGCAATGGAATATTATTCAGCTTTAGAAAGAAAGAAATTCTGACACTTGCTAGAACATAGACCTTTGAGACCATATGATGAGTGAGATAAGGCAGTCTCAAAAGGACATACACTGCCTCATTCCACTTATGCGAGGATCCTAAAGTAGTTAAAATCATGGAGACAGAAGGTAGAATGGCAGTTGCTGGGGACTGGGGGGAAGGGGAGTGAGGAGCTGCTGTTCAGTGGATGCAGAGCATCAGTTGTGGAGGATGAAAGAGTTCTGCAGATGCATGGTGGCCATGGTGCCATAACAATGGGAATGTGCTTAACGCCCCAGAACCGTACAGCTTAAAATAATTAAAACGGGCCAGGCGCAGTGGCTCATGCCTGTAATCCTAGCACTTTGGGAGGCTAAGGTGGGTGGATCATTTGAGGTCAGGAGTTTGAAACCAGCCTGGCCTACATGGTGAGACCTCCATCTCTACTAAAATTAAAAAGTTAGCCAGGTGTGGTGCCGGGCACCTGTAATCCCAGCTACTTGGGAGGCTGAGGCAGGAGAATTGCTTGAACCAGCTACTTGGGAGGCAAAGGTTGCAGTGAGCTGAGATTGCACCACTGCACTCTATTGCCTGGGCAATAGAGTGAGACTCCATCCCCTGCCCTCCCCTCCAAAATTAAAACGGTAAATTTTATGCTACATGTGTTTTAACACAATTTTTAAAAATAAAATAATTTTTCACATTATGAGTAAACAATAAAAGACTAAAGACATTTAATGGAGTGACTTGATTCAGAGTCATTTGCTCTTCATTTGTGTGATTATAGATTCTTCAAGTGATGTATGCCCCCTGGAGCTTGAAACTGGATGGTCTTGCGTGACTAATTTGTCACCCAAACAGTATGTCAGATGTGACACAGAGTAACTTCCAAGCCTGGGGCCATTTGAAAAATCCGTCAGGCTTCTGCTTGTTTGCTGGGTCACCTAGCTTTTGTATCCCTGAGCTGCCAAGGATGAAGTCCGAGCACCCCGCAAGGTGACCACGCTGGGAAGATGCCCAAGTGTCACAGATGGCTCACAGGAAGACACTCGACTCAGCAGCTCCAGCTCAAGTCCCAGCATGGAGTCTTCCCAGCTGAGGTCCAGACAGCATGGAGCAGAGCTGAGCCATCCCCTGTTGGGCCCTGACCAACAGAATCCATGAGCATATTAAGAGGGTTGCTCCAAACCATGAAGTTTCTGGGCAACATGGTATACAGTGTAGCAACTGGAGCACGTAGGTGGAAATGGGTGTGAAAATGAGTGTCCCTTTGGAATATCTCAACAGATAGCACGTTTTCCTCTCCCTATTCATGTCTCCTGGACTTACCCCATCTCTCCTTGCTTTCTACAGAGATAGGTGAGAAGTAGATTTAAAATCTTTTCTAAGAGTGACCCAGATTGGATTATCAAGAAACATTCTAGAATTCTCTGCTCTGGAAATGTCCTTTGAGTCAGTGCTTGGAAATGAACTTGGGCTTACCTAACTTAAAAGATGCTTCCTAGGAAGGTTATGAATAGATTCAGGGTTCTGTAATTAGCATCTTCTTTTCTCATTGATTCCTGTTCTTGTTTCATAGCTATGTTCTGTCCATGTGGCTTTTTCAGGTTATGTTCTATTGGATAAGGACTTCTAGCAGTTTCAACATCCCTTACCCTTGCCTGGAAGCTCAAAAATCTCTCTGGGAGATGTGTGACTTTGCTGCCAGGCCCCCGGTGAGTGCTGTGGTTGTGACTGTGCTGCTCCTACAAGGGGACTGGAGGCAGGAGACTTGTGGGCAGGGGCAGGCACAGGGGCTTCACTCCTGCACAGTGGCTGTGTCACCCTGGGCAGGTCACTGAAGCTCGGCTCCTCCTCCTGGTATGACAAAAGCCAGGTTTGACTTTTGGTGTGACTGTTAACACTTAGACTCCTGAAGGGGACAAAACAGGCCCAAGCCTCACCCTCGTCAAGCTTGGCTGCTGGCGGGGCAAGGCAGAAAACAGAAATCCCCTGAGTAAATAAGTACATTCTAGAGGGATTTATGGCAGGAGACATGCTCCGGGAAAAACAAACGGGAGCGAGGCAGGGACTCAGGCATCTGGGGGGCAGGGGTGGCCACGGCCAACTGCTTACATAGTGTGATATTTGACCAAAGACGTAAACACAGTAGGGAGATTAGCGATTGACAAAGAATCTTTGCTTAACCAAACTTCAGTCCAGCTCCTGAACCTTCTCTAGGCCTATTTATGTAATTCTTTGTAAAATCCAGTTTTAGGAAGAACCCCACCAACCCACTTTAGCAAGAACCCCCGCTTTCAATATATACTCTCCCTTCATATTCAGCTGGGCTCCTCCTTCCCCAGGTGATGTCTGATCACCTTGGCCTGCCTTCAGCAAGAATCCTGTTGGCTGGGTTTTGCCGGAATCCCCCTTACCCCTGAATTTGCCTCTTAGTAATTTTCCGTCTGCTAACCCTACCTGGCTCCTTGGCTACACATCCCCGCTTGCCCGTGCTGCTTTTGGAGTTGAGCCCGATCCCGCCCCACCGCATGGCCCTGTGGCAGTGGTCCCTCTACCTGTCCCAATGGTCCTGGATAAAGTCTTCCTTACCAAGCTCGAACAAGTGTTGTCAAATAAATTTTTTCCTTAACACCGTGCAGAAATCTGTATATTTCCATGAACATTTAATTTTGTTTGTTTGTTTGGAGACAGGGTCTTGCTCTGCTGCCCAGGCTAGAGTTCAGTGGTGCAATTAGAGCTCACTGCAGGCTCGAACTCCTGGGATCAAGCGCTCCTCCTGCCTCAACCTCCCAAGTAGCTGGGAGCTGAGACTATAGGTGCACACCATGACACCTGGCTGATTAAAAACAACTTTTTTAGGAAGGGCACAGTGGCTCATGCCTATAATCCCAGCACTTTGGGAGGCCAAGGCAGATGGATTGCTTGAGCTCAGGCACTGGAAACCAGCCTGAGCAGCATGGTGAAACCTCATTTCTACAAAAAATGCAAAACTTAGCCAGGTGTAGTGGCACACACTCATAGTCCTCACTACTTTCGGGGGCTGACGCAGGAGGACTGCTTGAGCCCGGGAAGTCGAGGCTTCAGTGAGCTGAAATCACACCATTACACTCCCAAAGAATGAGACTGTCTCAAAAAGAAATTACTTTTAGAAACAGGGTCTTGCTATGTTACCTAGGTTGATGTCAAAGCAATTCCTCTGCCTCATCCTCCTGAGTAGCTGGGACTCCTGGTGCCTGCCACCATGCTATCTGTTATTTAAAAATTATCATGGGCCAGGCACAGCGGTTCATGCCTGTAATCCCAATACTTTGGGTGGCCAAGGTGGGTGGATCATGAGGTCAAGAGATTGAGACCATCCTGGAGAACATGGTGAAACCCTGTCTCTACTAAAAACACAAAAATTAGCTGGGCGAGGTGGCGCACACCTGCAGTCCCAGCTACTTGGGAGGCTGAGGCAGGAGAATTTCTTGAACCCGGGAGGCGAAGGTTGCAGAGAGCTAAGCTCACCCCACTATACTGCAGCCTGATGACAGAGCAAGACTCCATCTCAAATATATATATATATATTTATAAATATATATTTATATATTTAAATTATTATGTATAAATATATATTATATATGTATATATATTATATATGTAATTTATAATATATAAATTACATATATAATTTATATAGTTATATTTATAAATATATATTATATATAAATATATATTTATAAATATACTTATATAAATATATATTTATATAATCTATAATTTTTATATACATATAAATATATATAAATTATATACATATAATTTATATGTATATTTAATATACATATATGTATATAATTTATATATATATAAATTATTTGTATATATATTATTTTTATTATGAGGAGTAGTACCAGATACCTTAGGAAGAGCCTGAACTTAATCCCCCAACTCATCTGCCAGAATCAAATCTCCCCTGGGGATTTAACCCTTGCCTTGTCAGTAGTAATATTTTATTACAACGGTAAAATAGTTTCTAAATGATCTATGTCGCCTAAAAATCTATGTTTCAGATGGAGCCTGAGAGGGTCTCACTGCTATTTGTATGTCTGGACTCCCAGCCTGGTGGGGAGAGTAGGGGGTCACTTCTCAGCCTCCTTACACTTCTGTACTCCTTACACCCTGGGGTGACAGTGGCGGGGAGCTGGAGTCAGCCTCTAACATGCCAACATTGGGATCCTGTAGGTTTCACTCCTCCTTCAAGTCCTGCGTCTGGCCAGAGGCTATCTTCCCCAGCTCCGGTGGTTAACCTTCTTCTGTGACTGGCTTGGGAGTGAACACTCCAAAAAGGCCCGAGGGCTCCTTAGGCTTCTTGGGGACAGAATTGGGTCCAAGCTCTGCAGACAGAGCTGCTGAGTCTGGGGCTGCATGGTACCGCCACACAATCTGCAACAGGCGAGCCACTCACACCACACTGCACGGGCAGCGCCCAGGTGTCCTTGCTCAGGGACTTTGGATTTTCGCCCCCTCATTCAGATGGAAATCTTGTGGGGAGGACTGGACTTTTCCCAAACAGCCATTAGCACCTCATGGGAATGCAACATCTCCCAGCTGGTATGACAGGCCGTTTGAGGGCTCTAGACCCTCAGTAGGGTGGCCACTAGCCACCTGCAGCTATTTATGCTTACTTGTAAACTAATCAAAATTAAATGAGTGTAAAACTTCTGCCCTCAGCCCTACTCCATAGCCATAGGTGGCAAGTGGCTCACAAGCCAGACAGCCCAGGTGTGACACATTCCTACATCACAGAAACTGCTACTGGCCGGTACTGTGCCCTCCGGAGCCCCTGACCATCCTGCAAACTGAGGATGGGATAGGGAGCTGCAAAGGTCCCTTCCCTACCCTGCCTTCCAGCTGTTTCTCCTCCCAGGCTCACCGTCCCTGAAGGGACAGAAGGTGGCTTTGTTGCCAGATTGGAATCAGCTCTTTCTAACTCAGGGTTTCCCAAGCTTGGCACTATTGGCACTATTGGCACTTTGACCAGGATAATTATTTCCGGTGGGGGCCATCCTGTGCATTGGAGGATGTTCTTCTGCATCTCCAGCCTCCACTCACTGAAGCCAGTAACCTCCCTCTCCTGAGTTATGACAACCAAAGATGTTTCCAGACATTGCCAAATCGCTGTGAGATGGGAGTGAGGGTGGGAGGAGGAAAATGCTCCACGTGAGAACCACCGGTTTAACTACAGGCCTGTGCTGATACTGAAAACAGAATGTCCCTGGAGAGGACAGGGTGTCACTAGCATCTGGGGGGAATTAATTGCTCAGTGAGTCTCTTCATGGACCCCAGTCAGGCTCTGAGGCCAGGGGTCCCTGCTCAGGCCGGCTTTGATGGAGGAGGGGCAGGTCCAAATGGCCAATTACTGGGGAGGGGCTGCTGTAGAGGGGAGAGGATACTGATGATGGAAGCAACCCCACTCCTGACCTGCTGTGGGACCCTCTGCCCGGCCTGGACAACTTCCCTAAGCAGTGCTGGCTCACAGCTCACCAGTAACGGGCGCTGTTGGTAGGGGTGTGAGTGGCATCCCCAGGTCCTGGTGGCCTGCAGACCCTGACACATTTCGGAAGAGGAAAGAATGCAGATGGGCACCAGGGTACCCAGTGACTTCCCCCTTGGGGGATTGTCAGCAAAAACACTCAAAGTTTCTGACAAACTCTGAACGCCGGGCTCATTCTGCTCCTTCCTCTGCCGTGGCTGGTTCTGTTGCATTATATATTAAAGCAGAGGCAGGGGAGAAGTGGTTAACGTGCACCCACAAATAATTCCCAAGTGTCCACTTCCTGCGCAGGCAGAGCCATCATCGGCTGACACCAGATGGACCGTCATAACAGGAGGGCCTGGAGTGACCCAGGGGCCGAGCCACCACTGTGAGGGTGAGTGAGGAATGGCTCCTTTACAGCCTAACAATTCACAGAGTAATGACCTAACATCACTCCTCTGGGAACTGGGCCCAAGAAATATATTTTTGCAGGTAACAGCAAATAAGAGCCAACTCGGCAAAGAAGAAGACTGAATAAATCTCCCGGCCTCCAGGAGAATTCACGCATTTTGACAAAAGCAATCTAGAAGCACTCTACTGAATCTGAAATGCCTGAGATGAGATTGAGAACGGTGTTCATTGCCAGACTTATACAGCCCAGCAGAGCCAGGGGAGCCAGAAACCTGCCCCTCCCTACAGACAACTCGAAAAGGCACATTCTACCTCTCCAAGTGGGTAGGGGTCTTCATCTTGGATTCAGGGGTCTCTTAAAGGCCTGCACAAATCTCCCAGCTGATGTATGATGGGGGACAACTGAAGAGAGCAGTAGGAATAACATCCCTCATCTGGTTCACTGTCAAACTCCTATTCATCCTTCAAAACTCTGCTCATGAGTCACCTCCTCTGGGAAGCCCTCTGAGTCCTGGCCTTCCTCACTCTGCAGCTGAGTCCATTCCGATTCCACCCTTCACCTCATCAGTTCTCTAGCCTTCAAGGCCATCCTTCCCTTTAATGCTCAAGGAGTAATGGGCAGAGACCCCAGAAGAGCCAGCCATTGCCTGGTTCCCTCCCCTGCTGAGGACAGCTTCAGGCCCAGCCGCTGACACTGTCATTGCTGCTGGCTGCATCACACATAGCTGGAGCCACCTTTTCTGTCCTGCCATCTCTCACACTTTACTGCTCCTCACCTCCTTGCCCCACTGCCACAGATGGTGCCATGATTCCCCGAACATGGAGAGCACCAGACACAAACTTTTCCAGAGGTTTGAGAACAGCAGGAGGGAATTACAGTGCAGAAGAGAAAATCTTCCAGTTGGACAGGGCCCCTGCTCTGTGGCCTGCTGGCCTGGCCCACCCAACAAGCCCACGTATAGGGTGCTCCCCAGGCTGGTCTGCTGCCTTGCACCAGGACGGCCAACCACCTGGCCCACATCCCTGGGACCAGGGTCCTGCCCTGCCCCGCCCCCAGCCCTCTCTGTGCCCAATGGCCATACACAGTGCCTACTTCATTCCTGGTGACAGGCTCTCCTCCCTTGTCCTCAAGTTCATGTTCTTGGACCCAACAGTGCTCTCAGTGAGAATGAGCATTTACAGTTACAAACAGGACAATGGAGCCCAGGGGTGAAAACCTTCAGCTGGGAAAGAGGATTTCTGACCTTGACTTTTAAATGTTGCTCCCAAAGCAAAGAGCAATCTTTCCCCAGTGAGAATCAGAAGCTGTTGGGGTCTGAAAACGGGCCTCTGTGGCTTCAAAAACACAGGTCCAAGCTTGTGTCAGGTCTGCAGTCACCTCTTGGGGAGTATATCTATGCTCTCATAGCTGCATGTCAGTCCCTCGGGTAAACTCTAGGCCCCTGAGGCCAGGACAGGATGAACAACTGTTTATGTGTTTGCCAGACCCTAGTCTAAGCACGTTATACATGTGAACTGGTCTCAGCATGGGGCACCTGTTAACTCATTTCATTTCATGGAAACCTTATGAGGTAGCTTCCAATATATCCTCATTCATGATGGGGAAACTGAGGCACAGAGCAATCAAGTGACTTGTCCAAGTCACAGGGCTAGTGTGTGGCCGTTTGGCCCCAGAGGCCATGCATTGAAGCACTCCACCACTCCCCAACAGAAGCCTTTATCTCTGCACTCCTGGAATCCAGGGGTTCTGGCTATGGCTGGGAACCTGGGCTTTTCACTTTTCACTGGGCCACTCTGAAAGACACCAGGTAACCAGGATCTCTGCCGACGTCTCTCAGTGACCCCACAGTGACTTCCTGTGCCCCCTTGTAGGTCTGCTCTGTGCCAGGTCAGGCTCCAGTGCAGTCGGGGAAAGGACAGGTGAGTCACAGTAGAGGCGGATCTGCCAGCAGCACACACTCCAGGGAGCTAGCAGGTGGTGGCCCCAAGGTTCACCTGCATTCCGAGGGGCTTCATGTGCTGACCATCAGGACAGTGAGCATGGGCGCCCCAGCTGAGGATAGAGGTAGGGGCCTGAAGGACCCACAGCTATTTGGTAGTTGGACACCTGGAAAGGCCTTTTAGGCCAAGCCTCTGAGAGACCAGAGAAGGGTGAGGAGACTCCAATTAGACCCGGGTCCTGCCCTCACAGCCATGACTGTGGGCAGCTTCCTCCTTAAAGTAGGGACCATGTCACCTCTTGCAGGGCTGCTCTGAGCACTACAGGAGATAATGAACGCAGGGACTCGTTTCATCTGTGATATCAGATAGGTTCTGCAGCTGCATTTGCAACACTTTTGCCTCGTAAAGTTGGAAAACCTCTGCTGTCTTTCCTGGGCTTTGGGTGGACAGAGCGGAAGGGTGGGGGTGAGAAAGGGAAACCCTGATTCTTCCAGGCCTCCGGTCCCGCCTGGCTGGGCCCTCCAGTCTCCTTTCCCTGCCCTTCTCCAAGGACTAATGGGGCACACATACAAGGGCCCAGCACTGCCACGGCTTGCTGCCAGGAACCCTTTGCCCAGCACTTGTCCATTTCCAAGGCCACGGTCATTTAATTCTAACCCCACGCCAGGAACACAGGAATCAGATTATCCAGAGGAAGCCTACTGCCCAGGATTTCCTGGCTTGAGTCAGTGCTGACCCGGGGGCTCTTTCCTCCAAGCCTGCAGTCTACTGGGTCATCTTGTCCCTGAGCAAATGTAGGGGTCTTTTAATATCACAAACCAAATCCTGTTCCTTGACCCTTGCTTAAATCCTTCAGTGGCTTCTCACTGCTCTTGGGACACTTTTCAAAATCTGCTGGCCCTGTGCCTGCCTACCCTCCTCTCACTCCCCACACTCTGCACCTTCCTACTTTGGGGCTAGGAACACCCTCTCCTTGCTGCCACCCCACCCCCTTGTTTAATGACTGCATCCCAAAGTCTAGTGCAGTGTCTGGCATAGGAAAGCACTCAGTAATTATTTTCGGGGTGAATGGACTGTTGAATGAATGAATGTGCAAATGCAGGAAAATGAGACCCCAACACAGCTACTCCGGGCTGAAGCCTTTGTGGCTGCCACCTCCTTTGACCCACAGCAGATTCACATGCACATTATCTGAGCACCTGCCACTTCTAAGGCCACAGAAATGACAAAACAAACCCAAAAAGTATTAGCAAAACCCCCATGGGGCCATCAGCAAAACAAAGCGTTTTTCCATGTCGTACTCAAGGTCTTGGGCTCCTCTTCTAATCCCCATCTCACTTGTCCCCCAGCCCCTAAAGGCATCCTTGATCCTAATGCCCAGAGCATCCCTACCAGTGGGAGGGAGAGGAAAAGAAGCAGGAATTCAACCGATGAGAGACACTGCCAACTAGCCCTCTCAAAAGAGGACTCCAGTTTTCAATTCCAACAGGCCTTTACTGCTCAGCCTTGAAGAAGAAGTGAAGGCCATTTCACAGTTGGTGGAAGTAAAAATGGGTGCTTAACATTTTGGAGAGCACGTGGGAACTGCTTTTCAAAATGTGAAGTGTGCCCATATCACCTGACCCAGGAATTCGACCCTCAGGTTTCCATCCCAAGCAATTCTCCCACATCTGTGCAGAGGTGTGTGCGTGCACCAGTGGTCTTTGCAATGTTCTCTGTACTAATGGCCATAGCAACAACCTGAGTGTCCGTGAGCAGGGGAATCGGCCCCTGCCTCATGGTACTTCCTTTCTGTAGGATACCAGGCAGCTCTTAGTGGTCAAGAAAAATGCCCAAAGGAAAAGCAACTTTCAGAATATGGCTACTACAATCCAGTTTATATTTTTTGAAAGGATAAGTGATTCTGGAAAGTGGAAAGGAAGACTATGAGAGCACTGAAGAGGTGAGGCTTCCAGGGGTGAGTGGCAGATGTCTCGGCTGATGTTGGAAGGGGGAAACATGGAGGGAAGACCAGAGGACGCTGGCAGGGAGAACGGAGGCATGAAGGCTCTGAGGTGAGAGCAGGCATGACCCAGATAGTGGGCCTGGAGCTTGAAGTGGGAGGGCAGAGGCAGGAGAGGTGAGTGGGAGGGACCTGTGTGCTAAGACCAAGATGAGGCCTTGTAGAGATCGTAAATGAAGGGATGACAGGGTAAGTTATAGAATTGCTGGTGGGTAGCTGGAAAAAATAATAATAATCTCTCTCTCATAAACAGGAAAAAATAAACAGAAGTGTTCTGCACTTCTGCAGCCTGGGCAGGCTGGAAAGGCAGGCAGGAGCTGTCAGGAGCACAGGCTGCTCTGAAGCAGGTCCAGAGAGCCTCCCTCCAGCCAGGGGCCCTTGCTTTTGCTGCTGGTACAATGCCCGTGGCCCCTGGGCCTGTAGTCAGGTCTGCAATGCAGGGACATCTTGGTGACAGACTTTGTAGGACATTGCAGGCAGGACATGCCAGAATTGAGAAAGCTGGAAGCAGAGAAGCTTTTCCACTAACATGAAGCTGGTGGTTCTTTTCCCCAGTGAGGCACTGTTCAGGTGAGGCTCTCCCTCAGGAGGCTCGCTTGACCCTTTCTCCATGACTCAGCTGAGCTCTCTTGATTGGCTCAGCCGCCTGGGGCTGGAGCACATTTCTGCCTCTCTTGAAAGAGGTAAGACTTCCCTATCCTGACTCCTTATCAGGATGTCTCGATTTTCAGGGAGTGTGGGAGCAGACGCTTTTTATGCTGTAAATATCACTGAAGCTACCAACTCATGTCTCCTAGAGCAGGTTTCTCAAGATCAATGCAGATCATCTGTGATCAGTATTAGTGGATATTCAACTTGCCCCAAAGGAGGAAAAACATGGATATTATTCTTGTGGATTTCTGCATTCGTAGAAAAGGGAGAACACCCAACACATGAGTGCTCACCACTGGGACCTTGAAGGAAAAAGAGGTCTGAAACTATGGCCAGGCATGGTGGCTCACACCTGTAATCCTAGCACTTTGAGAGGCCAAGCTGGGAGGACTCCTTGAGTCCAGGAGTTCGAGACCAGCCTGGACAACATAGTGAGACCCCATCTCTATAAAAAGTAAACAAATTAGCCAGGCATGTTGGTGCGTGCCTGTAGTCTCAGTCCAGAGGCTGAGGTGGGAGGGTCGTTTGAGCTTGGTAGGTCAAGGTTGCAATGACCTGTGATCACATCACTGCTCTCATAGCTGCATGTCAGTCCCTCGGGTAAACTCTAGACCCCTGAGGCCAGGACAGGATGAACAACTGTTTATGTGTTTGCCAGACCCTAGTCTAAGCACGTTATACATGTGAACTGGTCTAACCTGAGCACAAGAACAGGACCCTGCCTGAAAGGATAAAAGAAATACAAGTAAATAAACATTGGGCCTGGGAAGTCTTCTGTTTTAACACCACCTTTTCTCACTCTTAGTCCATCCATGCTGTTCTGTCTGCAGCTCATCTCTGGGGGACCCTGAGCCCTGGCTCAGCCCGGCATGGCTGAGCACGTGTAAACACCTGCCTCCGGGGACACACCCCCAGGGCTGAGAAGAACTTTCCTCCCGCTCACTCCTTTGACTAGAAACACAATTCACTCTCACTTTGCATATGTGTTCCCTATGATTTGGGATTTGCACAAGGAATTATGGCACTAATTTTCTAGTCCAGTACAAATGTGAGGTTATAACAGTATAACTAATATTTGAAGGGGGTGTGGCTGTGTGCCTGACACAGGGCTAGGTCCTTTTTGGTGGATTTGTATGTTTAACCTTCATCATCATCTTTTGGGGTAGGCACTATAATCTCCCATCTTATAGGTGAGTAAGCTGAGGCATAATGAGATATTACCACTAAAAGCCTTTGGCATTCCTTTCATTTATTTATTTTTTTGAGACGGAGTCTTGCTCTGCTGCCCAGGCTGGAGTGCAGCAGCATGATCTCAGCTCACTGCAACCTCTGCTACCTCCCAGCTTCAAGTGATTTCCGGCGAATTGTTGCATTTTTAGTAGAGTTGGGGTTTCACCATGTTGGCCAGGCTGGTCTCAAACTCCTGACCTCAAGTGATCTGCCCTCCTTGGCTTCCCAAGGTGCTAGGATTACAGGCATGAGCCACGGCAGCTGGTCTCTTTGGCCTTATTTATAAAACAAACAAAAATTTTCAAACCCCTGAAAGAATAGGATATCAACCAACATGGTACTAATCTAAGGCTCAGTACAGTGTGTCCATACTGGTGTCCTTCTAACAGTTGATTTATTTCAGAAATTGCTTAGGACAATGGTTCTCAAAATGTGGAAAAGCAATACATCATCCTCATCCCTTGTGAACTTGGAAATGCAAATTCCCAGGTCCCTCCAACTCTGAGACCTACTGAATTAGAGGCTCTGAGGGCAAGGCCCAGCAGGCTGTGCTTTCACAAGCCCTCCAGGGATTCTGATGCAGCTAATGCTAATTTGAGAACATCTGGTTTAGGCTTGAATTAAGAAGAAAGCAAGCCAATCATTGTCCCTGTCCTGATTCTCAGGGGATTTTTCAGAATTCCTCCAAATACTGGAAGCTGTAGGTTAGAACAGTGCTTCTCAAGCTGGAAGAAGCTCTTGAAGGCTGCTGAAACAAAGACTGCTGGGCCCCACCCCAGAGACTCGCATTCCGCAGAGCTGGGGTGCGGCCTGAGAGTCTGCACTTCTGTGCGTATTCCAGGTAGTACCAACACCACCGTGGGCCTGGAGACCACGCTTGGAGGAGGACTGTGGTGGTAAATGTCCAGATGGTACCTTGTCAAACCCAGAATGCCTCTTTCACACAAACCCTTCTTTAATTTTTGTTAAGAATTTGAAATTTCGGGAGAGATCCAAGATGGCCGATTAGCAACAACTCAGGAATGTAGCTCCCAGTGAAAGAGCAGAGAACTAGTGGATGCCACACTTTCCAACGAATTTTTGTTGCCCACAGACTGGGAGATTCCTGGCAGAGGAGCCACACAGGTCACCAGCTTGACTCTTTTGGCCGGCGCGGCTGTTTTGCTGGTGCCTCAGTGCGGCACTTCCCGCTGCGGAGTATAAGGGACGGATGGGCTCGGCTGGTCACATCCCCACAAGGAAAACAGCAAATGGAAGTGCTGAAGACTGAGAGTTTCACAGCAAGCACAGCGAACCCGGGAAGGTCCGGCTCTGTGGGGAAGGGGCATCTGCCAAAGGAAAACTAAGAAACAGAAAAACTTCATCACATGGCGGAGAGAGATCCAAGATGGCCGCGTAGCAGCAGCTCAGGATTTTAGCTCCCAGTGAAAGCGCAGAGAGCGAGTGGATGCCGCAATTGCAGATGAATTTTTGATGCCCACAGACTGGGAGATTCCCGGCGAAGGAGCCACCCGGGTTGCCAGCGCGACTCTTTTGGTCAGCGCGGCGCTTCTCAGTGCGGAGTGTACGGGACTGGCTGCCCTTTTAGTCAGGCTCAGCTGGTCCCATCCCCACAAGGAGAACAGCAATTGGAAGCGCTGAGGACTGAGAGCAAGCACAGCTGAACCTGGGAAGCCTCAGCTCTGTGGGGAAGGGGTGCCCCCCGAAGGAAAACTAAGAAACAGAAAAAACTTCATCACCAACAAGCCGGATGTCCACTCAGAGACCCAATCTGAAAGTCGGCAATTACAAAGACAACAGGTGGATAAATCGACAACAATGGGAAGAAACCAGTGCAAAAAGGCTGAGAACACCCGAAATCAGAATGCCTCTCCTCCTACAGGGGATTGCAGCTCCCCATCAGCAAGAGAACAAGGCTTGACGGAGGATGCGTGTGAGGAACTCACAGAATCAGACTTCAGAAGGTGGATAATAAGAAACTTCTGTGAGCTAAAAGAACATGTTCTAACTCAATGCAAAGAAACTAAGAACCTAGAAAGAAGATTTAACGAAATGCTAATGAGAATGGACAACTTAGAGAAGAATATAAGTGAATTGATGGAGCTGAAAAACACAACACGAGAACTTCGCGAAGCATGCACAAGTTTCAACAGCCGAATTGACCAAGCAGAAGAAA
>CAUYQU010100050.1:0-34073 GCA_963574635.1 Cheracebus regulus
AAAAAAAAAAAAATACATACATGCTGGCAAAGATTATTTTGTTTTGACTTGTACCTGGGAATTCAGCCTGTTCAGCTGGGATTGGGAAGTTTCGTTGATTTGCTGGAGCTCCTCTTTCTCTTGATTAAGTCTCTCCCGATCTGATCGTTCCTTTTTGAAGTCTTCTTCGTATATTTGCACCTAAGAAATATTAACTTGCTGTTACTGTTAGCTTCCTTTTCTCTTAAGCCATCTAAATGACTTCAGAAAAGGTGCTTTCTGAACCTTTCCAAAAATTTGAGGCATTCCTACCCTCTTTTCACGAATATATCTTTCACAACGGGTTGGGGAAATGCATGTGACTGTAATTCTAGCTTTCACTTTGTTTATAGTGGCAGTTCTCAACTCTTTCCTCCTTGAGCCTGTATCAGGAATTCAGAAGTAAAGTAACAACATGTGTATTTTGAAAGGATCTCATCACTCGTTATTCCGCTGCCTACTCCATTATTGTAAAGAGCTCTTCCAACTAGTGTTCGGTGTCACTGTTTTTCAGCAAGTCATCCGTCACCAACACAAAAGCTTTGATGTAGGAATACTACTTGCATGTCTAAAAGACAATTTACCGACAGTAGCTGTTAGGTGATGCCACTACATACTGACATACCCGTTTCCAGACATATATTATACGTTGAATGCAAAATAGAAATGAAACTCTTATGTATGTGGAAAAGCAAAGCATGATTGTTAAAAGGTATTCACAAATATTACCTTTATAAGTTATTTTGGGTATATATCATAAATAATAGTAATATTTGAGTGGAACGCCTCTTGAGAGGCACTCCGAATATTCCAGAAAAGCGACCAAACTAAAAACAAAACAGGTTTAATTATTGCTATTGCTTTTAACTGACTTAGTGGTGACTGATGGCTAGGAGACTGGCATATAAAGCTAGGAAAGCAAATAAAACTTAGGGAATGAAGCAAAAACATTCCTCTAAGACTGATTTAAATTAATACTTATATTGGAACCTAGTAGTTAGATTTTTATCTATTAAAACTAATACACATTACACTTTCATCACTATCAGCATAACAAATTTTAACTAGAGGTTTGTCAATTTTATTGTTCTAAGTCGACAGCAATAGAACAAAATGTGCAAGGGAAGAAATTAAACATTTTGTATAAATTTTAAGCACAGGCAGATATACATATTACATTTTTAAGGCTTTATTCACTAGAAGCATTGAAAGGAAACTATGTCCAGCCATACTGATATTTTGATGATCTTTTTGGTTGAGAACTGATGTTCAGTTCCAGAGACAGTTAAATTAATGTTCTGTAAACAATTACCCGAGGCATTTTAAATGGGAGGAACCCATCTGATTAGAATTAAACACTGGCAACATCATCACTTTAGTCAGGTAGGGGCCAAGATTCTAACTCAATTTCTTTTTGCATTTAAACCCTTTAGTGTTTCACGTGGCACTTGGTGATGTAACGATTGTGGGTGCCTGATTAGAAACGTGCCAGATATAGGTGAAGGGGAGGAAGGCAACAAATCACACTACCACATGTGTACCTATGCGACAATATTGCATGTTCTTCACATGTACCCCAAAACCTAAAATGCAATAAAAAATAAAATTTAAAATAAATAAATAAATAAATCATAATAGAATTAAAAAAATATTGATGAAGACAGTCAACAGTAGAGACACTACAAAACTATGGAGAAGGATTTTGGTCTTCCCACAGGGATTATGAAAAAAGAATATCTGTCACTGTAACAAATATGAACCAAACCATTACTATAAACTCTGTGTGTAAAAGTGACTCTTGCATGTGGTGCACCTTATATGCGAGTTCCAAAGATGTCAATTGTTTGAACATAAGCACTACTTTGTCTTTTGAAGAAATTCTGGCTAGCACCAACAGGACTTTAGAGGCTGAGAGTTTGGCAGAGCTTTAATACTGTGCATATCACTCTCATTCTCTTCATGGGTTTATTTTTCAGCTATGTATTTTACCCTCAATGTAATGAAGCAGATTATTCAAGTAAAACTGACAGAAGAGGAAGTCCAACTTCACAATCAAATGCTATAAAATTTTTAGATCTATTCACAGCCTGCTTCATATGAAATATTAACAATAAATAACAATAACACAATTGCTCAATTTTTCCATGTTGTAATTAGTACTTGCTCAGAGCAAAAGCAGTCAGCAAATCATACCCAGGGACATCAGAAAAATAATGCTTTCCAGCCCTTTGTTCTATGACACCCTCTCTCCCAATCCTAATATGTTACTGACAATGTGTGCCTCAGGGATTGAGTTTCCTTTATGTATCCTATATTTATCATTATTGCCATGAACCATTCCAGATTTTTCTCTACATTAGTTTATTTAACCTCTAATGTAAAAGGAGACATGATATGCCTGGTTGGCCCTTCAGCTAAGTGAATTACAGCAGACTGATTAAATTAGACACAAGTAGTTTAAGCAGTGCTGTATCACCACAGCCCTATGCTGCCGATAGACGCATGAAGAAGTTGTAGAGAGGGCATCCTTACTCTTACTGTCTGCTTGGCAATAGTGAGTGAGGTTCGGTGAATGGAGAGGAAAATGCTGTTGTGCATTAGTGAATTGCTAAATGGTGCCATCCATACACGGGACTAGCTGAGCAGACCTGGCTCTTTGTGATTATAATTAGTACAAAGTATTCTACTGCTCTTATTGGCCAGGTGCCGTGGCTCATGCCTGTAATCCAAGCTCTTTGGGAGGGCAAGGTGGATGGATCACAAGGTCAAGAGACCATCCTGGCCATCCTGACCAGGATGGTGAAACCCCGTCTCTACTAAAAATACAAAAGTTAGCTGGTCATGGTGGTATGCGCCTGTAGTCCCAGCTACTGGGAAGTCTGAGGCAGGAGAATCGCTTGAACCCAGGATATGAATGGAGGTTGCAGTGAGCTGAGATTGCAACACTGCACTCCAGCCTGGTGACAGAGCAAGACTCCATCTCAAAAAATAAAAATAAAAATAAGAACAGAAGCAAAAAAACTACTCTTATTGTACAAAGGCCTAGAGGCTTTTCACCACTCAGTTGCTACCATTTACTGAAAAGGTCCAGAGTTGATATTAATAGTGTTCTTAAAATAAATCATGTCTACATGAAACTATCTAGCCCCAGTGCTAATAGAACCTCACCCAAAGGTTAATTGGTATGCCTCTCTTTTAACTGTGTGAACATGGGTAAGCCATTTAATTCTCTGAAAATCAGTTCTCTATGTTGCAAAAAGTGGGACGGAACTAGCTGATCTATATACTTTCTATCAAGCTTGAAAATTAGATAATTCTAATTAAAGTAAGTGCAGAAACTTTTGACATATTTCCAGCAGCAAGACATCTAAAAATGCCCGAAGAAGCATCAACAATGGGCAGTATGCTCTCCACAGGACTGTGCCATTTCAGCTGCTCACCTGCTGCTTCAGAACTTCCATTTCTGTTATCATCTCCTCGTGGCAGAATTCCACCCGAGACTTCCTTAAACAGTCCTCGGAAAATGAACACTTGATATTCAAGGCATCCTGAAGAGCCTATAAGATAAATACACTGTTGATATAAGACTTACCACATAAAATGAATTCTTTTGTAATTGTTACAATCATCTCAAATGCACCCACAAAGAAGCATTTCATGTTTAATGCTGTTTACATAACTGAGTAACTTTCTTTTTAATGACTTTCTCATGTATCTATTTTTTTTCCAGAATCTCTGTCTTTTCTCCATGATGATGCTTATGTTATTCAATCCTCATTATTATTTAGGCTTTTATGTTGGACTCTCCTTCACCTAGTCAACTATAAAAACAAAATGCATATCTGTAGACTTTCTCCAGCTTATCTGCTTCAATCAAATATATACCCTATCAATGATCCTCAGGTGTTAGGGAGCATCAGAGGTAGCAAACATGCCCATCCCTTGGTACTGACCCCCAGAGATTATGAATCAGTAGGATGGAGGGTATGGTTTGAGAATTTGCATTTCTCAGAAGCTGGGGCTGCTGGTCCCATGTGATGTTTTGAGTTATACTCTGCTATATAACTATGGCATGACCCCAACAGGAGAGCGACATCCACAGAAATGAGAGCTCATGCAGATTCACTATCCGTTAGCTCTGTTGTGCTGCTCTTCTGCCCTGGCCTAACCACAGTCCTATTTATTTTCTGTTAAAACATTCATTAACTCACTACTGAGTGAAGAGAGTGTCCTGCTTTCCTGACATCCAGTATAAGTTCATGGTTTTAGCATGGCATGAGGAGAGAAAAGAAAGAAGTAATACCTATATTCACCAGAAAGATAATCATCCTTTGTAATTAGCTTATGATGGTCATATCATGACATTATGTTTGGTAACATATGAAAGACATTGCCTCTATTTTGAAGACCTTTGGTTCATGATGAGTTCAATAAAAATGACTTCCAAATATTGTGACAGAACCCTTCTCACCCTGGTGTGGCCTCAGTGACCACAATATGACTACTTGCTCATTATCAAATAAGTCCTCTGTACAAAGAGAAAAGGTTCATTTTCAGAGATCTAAGAAGAATTTACTTCTGTATTTTTTTAGTGACTTCAACAGTGTCCATTTGATGATACTAGTGGTAACTTACTCCACTGCATTACTAATATGGTCATAAAGGTAGATAAAGAAAAGCAAATGTGTGGTTTTGAGTACATGGACAGACTGGGAATTTCCTAATAGAATGTCTTAGAATATACAGATACTGTCTAGCCTGATAGAAATAGCATTTTTTTTTTCCAGGAAGTTGTAAGAAGGAAGAATTTAAAGAAATAATGAAAGTAGTTTAATAATTTATGGTTTTTGAGAATTTGTGTTAAGCTCTAGGAAGTGTGAGAATAGTTCAATTTTTTTTTTCAACATGTGAATAGTAGTAGAGAGAATCTAGGGTGGGGTGAGCCAAATGAATTATGGCAATTGAATATGCTGGTAACTTATCCTACACCTAGGAATAGACTACTTTTGTAGATCTTGTTATTTGAATTTTCTGATCTACTTTTCACACTATTCAGGATCCTAGAAATTTTGGAAATGAGTCATAAATGAAAGGTGAGTCTAATAGATATTTATTCCATTTTGGGGTTTCCCAGCTTCCTTGAACAAACACCTATAACCTATTCTAGAATATTTACAATTAGTACAGATATACTGAACAGATCTACTGAGATGTCAGACAAATCAATTTTGCCCACGGGTGGCACCGGCTGAATAGCCTTAGGTAATTGTTTTTACTTTGGTTAAACATCTGGCTTCCCTTGAGGAGCCCGATAAAAACAAAACCCCTGGGTATTTTCTTCAAAGCAAATAAATTGAATTGAGTACACATAATTGTGTGAACTTCTGAAAACAGTGTGTTAATTACTAAGCTGACATATTACAAATTTTTTTGAGTAAATGGGACAGCAAGCATTCAGCTTGTAGATAGAGGGTAGGCCCTGGATTCCATGCTGGGATGGATGGTGTGCACAATCAGCCACCAACATCAACATTTTGAGTAACTTCTGTTTATCATCACAATGGTGAGAAGGGAAAGAAAAATACTCATCGTAAAATAGAAGAATAATATCTTACATTTTATTAGATGCCAATACCCATGTTCAATAAGACAAAAATCTACTTTCATAACTCATCACTTTATATCTATACTTTTAAGGGACAGCTTAAGATATATATATGGGATGAAATCTTTTCTGGCTTTAAGCATCCTTTTGTTTTTTTCCTCACTACCCACAAGTAATGTATTATACCTGTTAAAGCATGAATCCTGGGTCCAGAATTGGCCACCAAATATATTATATACTAGCTAATTAAATTCACCGATTCACCCATTCACTCATTCAGTAAATATTTAAGAACTTACTCTGAGCAAGGTCCTATTCTAGGTACTCAAGGTACAACAGTGAACAAAACAGAAAAACTCAGAACCATAGTACGACATTGCCTGAGTCCCTCCTTCTCTACAAGTACATGTTAAAATGATATTTTACAAATGTACTGTTATAAAAATGGATGCATAATGTATGAAAATGTGTTTCAACCCAAAAGTTTATTTTTTTCATCTAAGTTTAAGAGAAATTAAACATAAACATACTTATGGGACCCAAAAAGTCCTATAGGCCTGGACACTGTACCTCTTGTGCCTAATGGGGGAGTTGGCACGAAAATCCTACCCTCATAGAGCTTATAATCAAGATTAGTAGCTAGAAAACAAATAATGTCATAAAAGTTAGACATTAAATATATATTCGATAATAATAAATTCCAAGGATAAATTAAAGCAGGAAACGCCAGTTGAATAGTATATAATTTTAATTAGGATAGCCAGAAAGCTTGTCTTTGAGAGGTGACATTTGTATAATGATTTTGCTCAAATTATTTTTTCTCATTGAGATTTCATAATTATAGAATTTTAAAATATAAATGTCTATATAGAATTATTAAATTGTATAATCTCCAGAATTATGAAAAAAAATATATTTTTCTAACTTTGAATAATTTTCTGTGAACTATAAATCTGGATACACAAACATGAAGAGTGTACATGGATATGAGCAAAAATACAGAGCTTTGGCTGTTCTAATATCTACAAGGTTTATATCTTTGTGTCTATGTTTAGGGAAATGAACTAGATAATGTAAGAAAACTTGTAATTTGGCATCAAAAATGGGAGGGATTTTAAATATAATCTCAGTTATTCATAGTTCCTGTAATGCATTTGTGCAACATTTTCTGGCAGAGAAAAAAGGGGGAAAGAGAGATTTTGCTCCACATTTGTATGTCTGAGCATGGTTTTTCTCTTCAGAGGATAAAGCATAATGTTTGTGAAGTTTATCCTCACTTTCCCATTTTCTCCTGAAGAATAACTTGTCCCACAAACAAATCTAATGCAGAATCACATTTGCAAAGCACCCTATCAACTATGTAGGCACATAAATTAATACTTTGAGGTTCTTTAAATGACATCTCTGAACACTAGTTAAGTCCAACCATGAGCATGTGGTCCAAAATACAGGAGCTAAGCATCTGTTTCAAGTCCAATCACCTACTCTTGTTTCAGAAGACAATTTCTGTTGCTTTTAGTTGAGAGATGCATATCTCAACTCAACCATGTTCCACAAAATGGTTGGCTTTTGGAAAAGTCAACAGTAAAGGATTATTTTTCCTGAACTAGTTGGCAACTCCTTCCTCCAGAATATGAAGCAACTAGTTCATAAAACAACACATACACACACGCACACACGTAAGAACACACACACACACACACACACGCACACACATACCTTTCCTCCCCTGACCTGAAAGGTAGGTTTTAGGCTTGCACTTGAGAAAGCTACCATCTCAGCCTTGTATTCAGCATTTAGCATACTTCCTTAGAGTATTCTTCACACCCAACTCCACAGTGATCATTTTAAAGAGCAGTTTGTTTCCTGAGGAAGCTTTTGCGGTTGACCAAGAGATACGTTATTGTTCACAAACACCCACTTGCTTTATGTGGTTCTTCAACCTAAGAAAATTTCTTACTGTCTCTATAATTCCTCCTCATTTCTCTTTTTTGTGATGAATCTTTGTAGGGACATAAATTTCCTAAAGCCTCCTTAACCAAGTATGGCTGAAAGGGGCAGCTAGGAGTGATTTATAAAATCATGGATAATTTCCTGTGCAAGCCTCCAAGGCTGGGACCCACACTACAGCCTAGATTTCTGTTGTGACTCTCCGTAAGAACGTTTTCTACAGGAACTTCTCATTTTCATCTCCCTTGCTTGACCTGCCTGATACCTTATTGAGGCGTTTTATTTCACATTCGTAATGTTCCTTCTCCTTGTTTGCAAGAGCATTATTTTCCTTTAAAAGCTTATTCTCTTTCTTTAATTCATGTAATTCTTCATTTAGGCGTTCCTTTTCCTTCTGAAGTAAAGAACAAGAAAAGAAAATCAAAATCAGTACAAGTTGAATGAGATGATATTGTATGAATCCTGACATATCGACTGTGGCAGGCAGATTGAGAAGTCACCCTTCTGAAATACAATAAAAACAGAACTTGCAAGATTTTAACTTAATGTTCCATTTGAGCAACATTCTTTGGATGGATGCTAGGATTAGGATTGAAGGAATCTTACTTTTATCAGAATCTACTGAAGTATCTTAGATTTTGTGACCCTAGGACAAAAAAAAAATAAAAAAATAAAAATTCCCAATTCTTACTTTCAATGGTCAAATAAATGGGTCTGCAGGATAAGCAAGTCCCTATGTACTGTTACTAGGTAATGGATAAGTGATTAAGAAAAATAGCTGAAAGTCTTAAAAAGAAAAAACTGTTATTGTAGGTAAACAATACTAAATATCTCAAAGCTCAGTCCTGTATCATTCCGTATTAGAAAGAGGGAAAAGAGAATAATTTTTAGGCAAATAAGACCCTTCACTACAGATCATTATTTAGAGCACTATATTGTTGTGATTATTATTTTTAAAAGGTAGAAATCAACTAGTCCAACTGCCATCACTCCTCCATGTTTTAGATTATCATCCAGACGTGCAGAGTTTTAACAACTGAAGGTTAGCTGCTTAAACACCAACAAGCTGTAGATTCAGACAATATATCCTCTTTCTTAATTTTGTGTAATAAATAGTAAACTTTTTGTGAAGTAAATTGGATTCTTAATGATATTGAGACTTTTAACTCAGTAAAATAAATATTGCAGAAAATAGGTAACTCAAGATGCAAAAATAGCTAATATATGTGTTAAAGTGTGTTATTTGAGTAATATTTCCCAATACAATTATTAAATTTAAGAAATCCACTTTAGGTAATTTACTTTATTTAAAATGGAAAATATTTCTATTTGCTTTTATTTAAATAGAAAGAACCTATATACTTAGAAAATAAGCCAATTACTTTCTAATTTAGCATAATTTAAAAGAAAATTATCCCCAGTGAGAAAACGGTCTCAACTGCATGAGAGAAAAATTGCTCAGAATCCTAGCTAGGGTGTAACTGGAAAAGGAAATGACAGCTACATGGCAGAAAGGGAGTGTTGCTAAACTCTGTTTTCCTGACTCACTGTGACAAAGACTTTCTAGCAACGTTAGGAAAACCGGGACTGGCATTGTCTGCGGTGATTTTAGACGTTACCTTAAAATTTGTACTTGTGTTAAAATATTGTCAATGCCTCATGATATCAGTGATAAGACTTCCCCTCAGAGTCTAACGCTTTTTGTTTTTTCTTACGATACCTAAAATAACAGGAGGCCATTAGAGTTTAAGGTTTTCTCTCATATTGTACAATATCCATAAAGTCCAACAATGGAAAGTCAAACCAGGAAGAAAAAAGAGTGTTCTTTAGGAAAAACTGTCATCTCAGTTGTCACCATCCAGTGTTCAGCAAGGGACTGATGGAGCTTTAGAATCTGGAGGCTGGGTTCAAGTTTCTTTTTGTCGACGTTGGCAAATCAATTTGTTTACATCTCAGCTTTCTCATCTTTAATATAGCAAAAAACTATTTTGCTCACAGATGGGCTGAGAATGTTAAATGAGATAATGGAGATGAAGGCTTTTAAAAATGTCATAGATTTATGATCACAGAAGTAAAACCTCATATGTAAATCTCCCTGTAAGCTGGAAAAGCTACCGCAGAAATACAAGGTATTGCCATATTGTTATGAACACTACTAATGAAAATAATAAATAAGGAATAAAAGCAAAAGAAAAAAAAATAATTTTCCTTTAGGCTGAAATGTTCTAGAGAGTTAGCAAATCTGTGGATCAGTTTCCTCCTTCCTAGAAGGGCTGGCGAATGACTGCCTGCCTATTTATGCAACCCAGGAGGAAGCCAGCAGAGAATCTCCTTCCTTCTTATTATAGAGCAGTGACCCTGGTTGATGGCTCTTGGGGACTTGCGTAACCCGTACACCCTTGCACATCAGGCATTGCTCAGTAGTGAGTTGATTTTAATAAAACCGTAGGTTTTCTACAGGAAACCAACCCCGCCTCCTCACCCCCCAAAACTCATCCCCAGCTGTTACTCAGATCCCCCGGGGGCCAGGACCCGGGCTCTGCCCACCTCCTCCCGCGGCAGTCGGTCCCGGGTCAAGCCGCGCTGTCTGTCGTCCTCTCTCTGCCTTGGCTGCCGCTCCTTCTCCCGCGTGCTGAGGAATCTTTCTGCGGCGTCCAGTTTCGTCTTCAGCTCTGCTACCTGAGGAGGTCGTCCACAGAGAGCTGCAGACACCTTCTCTGAAGTTCACACGTCCCTGGATTTATTCCCAGGCTATGCACTTTGAACCGAAACGCATCTCTCCAGGACTTCCCCTAAGGAGAGGTTCTAGTTCCCACCGTCCCTAACGCAGATAGGGATATTCGCATTTAAAAGGAAGCTTGGCCTTGCATCAAAACAGCCTCCAGCTCTTCCTTCTTTTCTTCAAACCACCCCTGCTTCAGAGGGAATAAAATACTTAGATCATACCCAGGGGGTTCTCTAGGTTTGTCATCCTAGTCTCAACTCTGCGTGAGCCTGACCTGGTCTGGAAAAGGTAGTGAGGGGCAGCAGGTTAGGTATAATATGCCTACACCAGAGACACACAGATATGGCCTTTAATTTATCAGTAATTTGCAGAACTTGACCTTCGGCTAGGTATCGAATCACTCTGATGACAGATTGACAGGTCCTCAGAGTGACCACAGTCCAGAGAGAAAATCTTAGAGATGGGTACTTCTTCCCAGATGGGGATTATAGCCATCATTAACACCCTGTCTTCATACACCTGCAAGTCTTCGGGAAAGCAGTGTGAGCATTCTCTCTGGGTTACTGACCCGGATCGCCCCAGCAGGAATATTGCAAGGCTGCCTGACCATCGCCTGCTGCAAGGGGAGCATTATCTTGCACCTTCTAAATTCAATGCTTCTGGGTAACAAAATGAGGAGAAAAGGAACAATGCTGCTATATTATAATACTTATGGTCAAGTTTCTTAACACTGAATTATTTAGAGGAATTTACTTTCTCTTTTTGTCTCTTTTTGAAGATAGAATAATTTTAAATTCTAAATTGTCTTTTATGTATTAAGGGAGGGTTTCTTCCGAAAGCTCCTTTCTCACCAGAGCTTCTTGAGAGCAAATGTGCTTTAGATGGAAGAGAGGATTGCCCCAGTTTCTTTCACACTTTCACTGTTACCACCCTTTGCTTCTTTATTTGCAGAAAATAGCTCATGCTACCTAATTAAAGAATTAGGGCTATCCTGGCATAAACAGCATGGACTTTAAACCATTTTTCACCTCACATATAACCTTGTGTTTTTATAGCTTTTAGTAACAAAAGTAAGGCTGGGATACTCCATGAGCCGGGATAAATGTGCTCTCACTGGGGGCTATTTTTGCACCTTTCTTTAGCTGTGTTCAAGACAATTCACTGACACTGTTCATTAATCTTCAGTGGCGCGAGGCCAATACTACACTCAGCACCCTCCCCGTCGTTTCCAACAGTCGGCTATCCATAAAGCTGTTTGTAGCTGACGTCAATGAAACTCTTCACACACTTGGCCCCACTAAGATAATGGATTTAAAGAAAATACCGAATAGAGAGGATTTACCTTTCTTTCATATAACTCTTTCATACTTCTAAATTGCTGATCCCATTGCTGGTTAACTTCCAGGAGCTGAAATTATTAAAATTTCGTGAATCAACAAAGAATTTCTGCCCATTTGGAAATCTGGCCAAAAAGAAATTACTTTCTGAGCTTATTAAAATTTTAGAAGCCAAGGATGAAGACAACATTTTTTTCTCACCAAGGTCTGATTGGACCAGGATGATTAAATTGAACACACTCTCACCTTTTCATAACTGGTTTGTATATGAAAAACTATTAGCTGGGTGTAGTAGCTCACACCTGTAATCCCAGCAGGTTGGGAGGCCAAGGCAGGCAGATGACTTGAGGTCAGGAGTTTGAGACCAGGCTGCCCAACATGGTGAAACCCCATCTCTACTAAAAATACAAACATTAGTTGGGCATGGTGGCAGTCGCCTATAGTTCCAGCTACTCAAGAGGCTGAGGCTGGAGAATTGCTTGAACATGAGAGGCAGAGGTTGCAGTGAGCCAATATCACCACACTGCCTGAGTGACAGAGCAAGACTCAGTTTCCAAAAAAAAAAAAAAGAAAGAAAAAAGAAAAACTAGTGAGTCTTAGGTATATCTTGACAAGGCAGCTGAACAGTTTATCAGTAACTTTTAACTTTTCTTAGTTATTTGAATTTACATTTTGTCTAATCAAACCACAATCTGATAAAAATTTGTAAGTATTGATGATTTTCTATAAGATTTATTAATGCATGAAGGTTCTTTTCCCTAACTTTTTTGTATTTTTCTATGTGCTTACACTGATTATAATGAAATATTTTTTCCAGCTCTTTTAAAGCAGAATTTATGTTAACAAAGCCTACACTCCAATAACTGATAATGATTTTCTTGCAATAATGTGCTTTAAAAGATTAACATGATTTATAATAAACACTCAACAAACAATAGCACAATTTTGAAAATTTAGGTTTTCAAGAAATTATAGTTTTGCCATAAGACTAAAGATCTTAAAACTATCTGCTAATAAGAGGTAGAAGAAATGCTATGATCTGTCGTTAGCTTTTTGTTGGGGAAGTTTGTAATTTTCCACATTAAGAGAAATTCCAATACTTACCAATATGAAACAGACACTGAGAAGATAGTCACGATGACTAAAATAAATAGCAAGACTTTCTCCTAATTAAAAAGCAAACTGCTGAATCTAGACTGGCAGTTACTAGGTAACTCTTACTCTGGAAATACATATCATTATTTAGTATGAGACTGTATAATATTATTATATCAAGGGAGTTGCTCTGTTGGCATTTTAGGGATTCCCATTTGTATATGACAGTAACATTACTCTGCCATAGTTCAGTAATTTTCCAGAAGGTCACAATATTCTTCACAGTATCAAAGAAGGTAGAAGGCATCATGGAAGAGAACATGAAAAATGTAATACGCAGAATGAATTAGAAAAGGAATTACAGGCTGGGCGCGGTGGCTAATTCCTGTAATCCCAGCACTTTGGGAGGCTGAGGTGGGCAGATCGCTTGAGGACAGGAGTACGAGACCAGCCTGGCCAAAATGGCAAAACCTTGTCTCTACTAAAAATACAAAAATTAGTTGGGCATGGTTGTGCATGCTTGTAATCCCAGCTACCTGGGAGGCTGAGACACAAGAATCACTTGAACCCCAGAGGCAGAGGCTGCAGTGAGCTGAGATCATGCTGCTGCACTCCAGCCTGGGTGACAAAGCAACACTGTCTCAAAAAAAAAAAAATTACAAAATTGACAATATATGCAGTGCTAAAATTGTTATACTTTTCACTACTTCCTTTCTCAAGAAGAGTAAAGAGGTTCTAGCATTCATTAAGCTCAGAAAAATGAAACTCAAAATAATACCCATTAATTCCCAGGAAAATTGTAGAAACAGACTTTATTTATGATAATGTCCTTAACTCCCATGTGTTTGGACACCCAATTCATGAAGTCATAGCACATAAATCAACTATACTTAAAGGCTTTTCAAGTAACTCAAGAAACCTTGAGTTTCAAGGTGTGTCAAGTTGCAAGGCATAAAGGATAAAGGTGATAAAGTCACTTGATCTGTGTGGAGGACACATCTAAGTTTTGAGAAAATTAGGATTATATTACCAGACTTATGACTTTGTCATTTTTCATTCATCATTGCACAGACACTGAGACACCAAGTATGAGACACACAGGTGAATAAGAAAAAGCATTTGCTCTCAAAATAGTGCAGTCCAGTATCTCAAAGATAAATACTGTGCCCTGATAACAAAAAATAAAAGGCAGAAGATAATACATTATTTTATCCTCAGCATTAATCCATGGCATGTATGGCTTTAGGGAATATTTCTAGTTACCTCTTTTCTCTGTTTTTCCAAACACTTTATCTTTTGTTCAAGAGAATTTGTCAAGTTCTTTCTTGTTGATGATTCAGCACACTTAAAAGAAAAACAAAAAAGCAAAAACAAAAAGAAAAGAAAACTGAAACAAAACTACTTACAAAATAAACACAAGTACTGTTCCTCACAAACCCCATGCATTTGGCCAACTCTCTGTTGTGATTTATAAAAATACCTGATTCTAGCAGTAATAATCCTCACACTCTATGTCCTTCATAGTGGCTGGTTGATGAATCAGCTTCATATTATGTTTTAGAATCCTTTATGTAAACTAGTTACCAAAATAATTCTTTAATAAATTATAAATATATCTATATACTATAATGGGTAAGTCAGAGATTAAAATTTTATGAATTTGGATTTTAATAATTTTCTTAAAAAATGGCAATTCAGAAATCAGGTAAGTTCCATGGATACATTTTAGATATTTTTATGGTAAACATTTCAAAAAAGTCATTTTGGTAGCTGTGCCCATGAACATGTATGTGAGTAATATTCTGAAAAGTAGACCCAGCAAAAGTCAGAGGAATGACAAAATCATCAAGAATAAAGACAAACACATACAGCTAAAATGCAGCTAGTTGATTCTAAAACTACACTAAGTTAACTACTTCAATGACCATGACACGAGGATGTTATAGAGACTGGCATAGATTATCTGGTACTGTGTAATTTTAGCCAGCTCCTTGAATAAAGTCACTAGATTTCAAGTTTAGATTAATAATAAATTACTGGCACAGTGAAAAGTTTACCACCTTGCTTTTCAGTTTTTTTTTTTTTCCAGGAGTGAGAGTATTCATTTAAAAGTAACACAAAAGCTATGGAAACTGTCTGCTGTCTGCCTAAATCGACTAAGAACAACATTTACTTTAATGAAGGACTGGTTCCTCTATAATAATTCAATAGTCTTATTACTATCTCATCTCAGAGTCATATAAGTAACACAATGAATTGGGTGGTGAGGGTAGCTACTAAATCTGTAATCAATTTCAGGCTTAATCGTTATTGTGGACCACTTAATTGTTTAAAGCTATTCATAAACAATTAAGAAATATTTTCAAAACATGTTGGTCTTTGCCAGAAATATGTACAGAAAATCTGTCTTTTGCAATCTTCATGGGATTCCAAGGACATTTCTTCATTAGAAATTATTTATAAAATGGTATTTTCTGTATTTTCTCTGTTATGTTTCAACATTTTATAGTTTGATAATATTTTATATAAGCATAGATGTTGTTCTTTGTTTTCTTAGCTTCTTCTTATTTAGACCTATGTTATTGTAGGGCTAAGTGCCCCAGAGGGTTGTGGGGTGTCCCTTATGCTGTGCTGAGGCACAGGATCCGAGAAATAAAGAGACAGGATGCAGAAGTACAAGGAAAATACAGCTGGGCTCAGGGGGGCCACACCACCTATAAGCAGAGACAGGAGAGGCCCTGAATGTCCAGAAGCGTCTGTATGTATTGGGTATAGGTTAGGGGGCAGGGTAGTGATTGAAGTCATCTTTAAGGATAGTGATAGGGTTGTGAGCAATAAAACAAGGGGTCCACTCCCTTCAGGTCATCTAGGCTAGGAGGTGGACAGTGTATAGCAAGGGGTCCAGCCCCATTAGGTCACCGAGGCATGGAGGTGGGCCGTGCGCAGTGAAGAGGATGCATTGTGCAATACTACTATCTATGGGCATGCTACTCCTAAGAAGATGTATGGGAGGATGCTTTAGTCACACAGCAGTGACAGAGCTGTCAGGGTCTACCACCACCTCCTGGCAGCTTCCAATGAGTTCTATAGGAGGATGCTTTTTGAGCTAGCACAGTAACAAGAGCTGATAAAGTTCACAGTCACCAAGGTGCGATTATCCGGAGGGGTCTTGAATCCTCGGATGCTCAAGGGATTGCCGGTCTGAGGGCAGCCTTCCACAAGAACTGGAGCAAGGTCCTACAACTCCTTTATCAGGAGGAGTGGCTCTTGCTCCAAGCCTGCCATACAGCGGATATCTTTATGATACTGAACACTGCCGCCTGGGCCATGGATTCTTGTCCTGGTATAACTGTTTTTCCCTTAAATCATGCTCTGCACTATGTCTGCTCCAGACATTCCTCCGACGATAAGCTGCTTATTCCTTAATTCATGCTTTGTACTGTGTCTACTCTAGGCATTCCTCCGATTATGAACTAAGATATATATATGTATATATATATATATGGAAATAACTGAGTGGTAAGATATTCTTTAGGCACTCATTCTATGAACTAATATACGATTATATAGAGAGGATTATATAAAGGAAATAACTGAGTAGTAACACTATAAATTGAGATATTCTTCAGTCCCTAATTCTATAAACTAATATATGATTATATATAAAGGATTATATAAAAGGAAATAACTGAGTAGTAACACTATAAACCGAGATATTCTTCAGGCACTAATTGTGCCAAGATTCTGCTTTGCTCTCCTTCCTCTGTACCTGTATGGGGGGTTACCCACATGTTATAATTAAGACTACATTTAAAAAGAGACAGTCTTCTGTGGGTCAATAAATGCTGAATGATTATATTTGCTCTTAACCTCAAGAAGCTGATCTGGCTGAGCCTTAAGAGTGACATGGAAACCCAAGCATCAAGTATGTTGGGGTCTGTAACTGGACCTTCTGTTTTTTCGGAAGACTTCCAAGAAACTGGACCCATTCTGGATTAGAACAGACTATTAAGTGCCTTTGATCTGGAAAATGCTGTGACCCAACCCTGCTTAGTGTATCTTGAGGTCATTAGCAAAGCAGGGGCACAGTAAGAATGGATTTTAGAGCAGTGGTTCTTACCACAGAGCACATCAAAGTCACCGTTAAGCTTGCTAAACCAAGAGCATCCTGAACAATGGATTAGAATTTCTAGAAGAGCAGCCAGGGCACCTCTATTTCTAATACATTTTCTAGGTAATCCTGATTCATATTAAAGTTCAATACGTTCCCATTTTAGGGAATAAATTATGGGTCCTCAAAAGCGGCTTCTCTCTGTTTGTGATGTAGACAAGTCTGTGATTGGCAAGCATTTGTATGTCCCTGCCTTCTGGGAACCCAGATGTGGAACAATGAGGCAGTGTGCTTTTTGTTTGCCCCATAAATAATTTTCTCTGGAAGAAAATTACAATACATTTCATCCTCGATTTTTCTTTTATAAATAAAAATTACTGAAAAGCTAGATACCAAATCTGCAAGAGAATCTATTTACAACTGCAGGAGTACTAGTTTTTGAAATTCATAAGTAATATTCAGTTATAAGTAGGGGAGGATAAGAGGGAAGAAAGAAAACATAGTGAATAGAAACGGCATGTAAGCACAAATGCATCATCACCAGAGCTTTCTCTGGACATTAATCAACATTTTGCCATAGTTCATATGTCTCAGGTTTCTATGGAATAAAGCAAAATTAATCAAACACAAAGGTTTGGGGGACCTTTTCATTTGTATTTGCTTTGCTTTGCAGTTTCTAATGAAGGCATCTGATTTGCAGTAACTACAAAGATTTTCAGCCATTGTTTCTAGTAAGGGCTGCTTACAGAATAGTTATTTCCTATAAATAATGTTCTATAATTATTCCCTTTAAAGTAGAATTTGTGTTCAGAGCATCTAGGCACTTCTTTCTCTATGATAACATCCTTACCAATGTATTCAAAGTCTGACACTACTAAAAAATCTAAATGAACAGAAGGTTCCACTTAGTTTCCCACTATATCTTGGTTATCTCTAAAATAAAACTTAGGAAATATTTGAATTCATTCATTCAATTAATAGTAGTCTCTGTTGCTGAACAAAATGTATGGTACCAGTTGTAAATAAAATGTTACTACAGATACTCTATTGTTACAGTATGTTCTATTTCTAACCACGCCAATATAGTATTCTTTTTTAGATTTCATATAGAACCAAATACCTCTACATCAAGAACAAAATAAGGAACACACAGAATTGGAAGGCTGAAAGGAATTTAAGTCCAGTGGGGTTAAAGGCGATGTACCAGTTACTTAGATATTTTTTTCTATGTTAAATAATATTGGTTAAAAATATACAGCAAATCTTAGCTAAAGAAAGCAAACTAGCCATTTTTGTTTTTACTATAAGTGCACAATTAACCACTAGAAATGCCGTCGATGCTAGATGTGATAACTCATCTAGAAGTATGTTCTTACCTCTTCATGCTTCGTAGAACTTTCTGGAGCAATCATTCTAGATGTGTTCTGTACAAAATGTGCCATGGAAGCTGTTTTTCCTGGAGTCTTGGAAAGCAGAAAGAAAAATGGGGAAAAAAGTACCTTACAATATATTTTAGGGTGAAAGCAAATATATCTAATTCAAAAACCACACATTATGATCAACTCATAATAGAAAATAATAGCAATAGATTTGCATTAAAAATGAACAGAAGTGACTGTGGATAGGAATTACACAGAATAAAGTGATAAGCACAGCAACTGTGATTTTAACTTTTCTTCTCTTCCAAATAGGGATTTCCCAGGATGTCTCAAATAGGCAGGCTATGACTAAGACCTTGGGCAGATTAGCCTTACTATGGTATGTAAATCATCATTCGTCCTTTACTGGCAGTTTCTCCCACTGGAGGAGGAAGTTCTCCACCACAGAAAGCCTGGGCAATCCAAGTCTTTCCTCAGTAGCCTATCTGCTATAAATTCATTGTATTTCCCAAAGCAGTTAGGTAACTGTTGACTTTTTTGACAGCTCAGTTTCCCTAAAGACAAGATTTTCTGACAATGCCTTCTAAATGTGAGTGTAGCTTGGTAGAATTTAATGAGTCATATATAATTCTGTAAGTGCCACTAATGCTTATGGAAATAAAAGGGAAAATAATTCACGGTAAAGAAAAATGGGCATTGTTTGCAAATCTAATCTTCTATATTGGCAGAAAGGTTAAACTTGCCTTTCAAGTTTAAGACTCTTTTTTTCTAAAATCAAGTCTAGATTGTCTCCATGGCTCATTTGAAATGAAATCTTTTGGAGAAACAGTTTAATTAGTTGGCTGCTGTCATTTTAGGGGCCTTGAGGTGATGGAACACTACTGGGTAGTACAGATAAAAGCGTGGAAATGGTAGATACTTGGAGCTACATAAACGGACCCAGATGGAACAGAAGACCTCATTTTGGACTTTGAGCAAAAAAAGAGGCGAGGGATACAAAAAAGGAAAGAATGTGTAACTAAAAAGAGAAAAAAATTAACAGTCAATCATTTAACTTCATTAGATCTGCCTATGAGATATCCACATATATATATGATGAAGCCTAAAATTCCAACTCTTCAAAAGGGAATGATTGCATATTCAACATCTGGCCCTCCAGTTTCTCCTGAATATCTCCCTCTACCCTCCTACTCTCCCCTGTGCTCCAGCTATCCTGACCAACCTCCCTTTCCTGAAGCCAGTGATATGGTTCTATGCCCCTGATCCCTGTGCATGCTGTTCTTACCCCCTCAGATGTCTCCTCTCTGGGCCCTCAGTCCAACCTTGTGACCAGGAAAACCTACAGTTAATGCTTCTCTTTCCTTCTTACCTTCTCTTGGCCTTCTCTAATCAGCTAAGAAAAGCACTTCACCATGGATTACAATTACATATTTCCATGTTCCCTGGTTCATCTCTGTGTCCACAGCACCCAGGCACTGAGCTGTCAGGCACACAGCAGGTGTTCAACACATTTTGCTATAAATGGATGAATATCTATATAATGTTATACCAAATTGATGAACTTTTTGCTAGTGTGTGTGTGTGTGTGTATGTGTTTACCTTCTTCTGGTTTCTTGTTTTGCAAAACAAGGACTATACTTGAGTGAAAGGGAGGGACACTGCCTTAAAGCAAAATCCAAAAATACAAGTGGGAATCAAATTGTTCATTCAGAGTACTGAAAGTAAAAGTTATAACTCACATAAGATCTGACTTTAGGGTATAGAAGCAGCAATTTCCTGAACTGACACTTTATCAACACTAAAATCTGCTCATCAGGAAAGAAAAAGAAAAAACTTTATCATAAAAGTATTTTTCTTCTGAAACATACCACACACATACACACACAGTAGTTTTATCTAATTTAAGGTTCCCTTCAGCCTTAACTTTGTATTTGGTAGTAATAACCTAGTGGATATGGTAACATTGACCTAGAAAAGTGCGTCAGAAGAACATTTCCTTGGCAGGAAATATCATCCTTAGCATTGTGCCTTTTGAGTCTCCTCTGTAAAGTATCCCTGATGCACATATGTTGTTAGGTGTGATGGCTTCTATTAAATGGAAATTCTATCCCTTTGCATCTTCCATTACAATTCCCTTGCCTCTTCTGCTATGCAGATAAACAGCAAGTAGATTTTCTATTAGCTCAAGAGAGCCATGTGGTTATTTATTAATAAATAATAACCCTTCTGAAAAACCACAAGTTTGGTTTCAGAAAAACGAGACTTCCAATAGCCCATCCCTAAGAATGAAATGGGTCTTTTCTGTTACATATGCTCTCTTCACTTCACCTCCATCCCTCTCACATTATGCCATATATTTTAAGAGTCTGGCTTTTAGTTAAGCTTTGTTTGATGACAAGTCTCACCAGCTGAAATTACTTTCAGAGAAACAGAGGTGTCACTCTATGTTTCCAAGGCTATTGTGAAGAGTCTTTCTGAAGTCAATAAAATATTATATAGAGGAAAGAAAATTAAAATTAACACAGAGAAATGTGGTAAAGAAATGAGGACTACCAGTCGCTGGTCTGTAACCATCATTCTCGTGGACAATAATTATCTCAAAATTAGACCAAGAAGAGAGGATCACATTTCTATAAATCCTTGGAGGCATGCTTTGGCAGGTAAAAGAAACGTGTTTTTTTCCTTTTATACCCTTTTAGAATGGGAGTTGAAAAACCTTATTTGCTTCCTGAATCTATTTGCATGAATTTTTAAGTGTATGTGCTATGTAGATAGGAAAGCTCTAGAATTAGATCATCTAGATTTACAACTTGTCTCTACCACTTACTGCTTGTGACTTTGGTTATCTAAACATATAAGATGCTTAAGGTCTCTAAAGCTCAATTTCCACATCTATACAGTGGGATGGTAATAGTGTCCTTCTCCTAGGGTTACTATCTGAGCTTAGATGGTAATAATAATTTGGCTGTAAAGATAGGACCATCAATCAAATTATTTAGGGAACAAATAATATGACAAAAGGAAAGGACAACCCATAATTTATGCATCACTCACTATGTACTTGACATTGTGTGGGCTCCAAAGAAAAACAAAAGCGAAAGTCCCTGCTTATGCTGAAATGTACACACAGATACATACGTGTGTGTGTCAATCTATATATTTGAAAAATTAAAGAGTAAATGAAAACCAGGAAATAAATGGTAGAGAAAATAAGGCCTGTAAGAATTCGGAGGAGAGAGTGCTCATTCTCAGCTTTAACAGCTATGGAAAGAGTCAGAGTTTCTGTTGGGCCTTGAAGGGTAGATAGAATTTTAATAGAGAATGAAAGCTGAGATATAAATGCTGTAAAGGGAGCAATGTAAGAAACAGAGCAGAACTGGGCAAACCTAAGTCTGAAGGATTCTGACAAGTCCAGTTTAACTATAGTGGGGTCCATGTAGTATTTCTAAAGGTGATTTGGATAAAATCATAAAATATTTTAACTTCAGATAAAGAAATGTTGACCTTTAGGCCACAGGGAGTTACTGAACACCTCTGGGCAAAGGAATTACAAGATCAAAGTGTTTTTTAAAGTGCTTTTAGTATACCATGTATTAAATAGGAGAAACTGGAATCTGCAATGCAGATAATATAAATTAGCAAAAGTAATATTCAAAATGTTTATTTTAACAGCTTGTGACAATCAAAACATTTAGCCATCAGTTCACCAGGAGCACTAGAAATGGACCATACCCCTCCCTGGACTCCAGATTCCTACATTAAGTGCCTACTTGTCACCTCTGCTTATAGGCATAATAGTTACCTCCTTCTTCACCTGTCGTGTTTGATCACGAAAACTTAGCTTATGATTTTCCCTGAAAAACTTGCCTTCCTGTTAACAATTAATAACATCTTTTATTCTCCAGATCGAAAATCCTGTAGTCATCTTTGACTCCTATTTCTCTTACATCCTGTCTCCAATCTATCTGAACATTTTGTAACCTTTTAAAAAATATATACAGACATGGGAGCAGCATATTACCACGAGAGTCTAGAGACTTCTCAGTGGCAAGGTGAAATAAACTTACCTTTTTTTTTTTTAGACATAGTCTCTCTCACTGCCCAGGCTGGAGTGCAGTGGTGGGATCTTGGCTCACTGCAACCTCCGCCTCCTGGGTTCAAGGAATTCTCCTGCCTCACCCTCCCAAGTAGCTGGGATTACAGGTATATGCCACCATGCAAGGCTAATTCTTTTGTATTTTTAGTAGAGACGGGGTTTCACCATATTGGCCAGGTTGGTCTTGAACTCCTGACTTTGTGATTCGCTCGCCTCGGCCTCCCAAAGTGCTGGGATTACAGGCGTGAGCCACTGCTCTGATACATTTTTGTAGTCCAGGCTGGAGTACAGTGGAACAATGATAGCTCACTGTAACCTCTAACTCCTGGGCTCAAGCAATCCAGCTTCCTCAGCCTCTTGAGTAGCTACAGATATGTACCACCACACTTGGCTATTTTTATCTTTTAATTTTTTGTAGAGCTGGGGTTCTCACTATATTGCCCAGGCTGGTCTTGAACTCCTGACCTCAAATGATCCTCCCACCTCAGCTTCTAAAAAAAATGCCTTCTAATAACTTTTTCAAAGTGCGGACTTTAATGTTTGCCTCCTGATTTTATTCATAGGAACATTTTTAAGAGCATGTCCAGTAGTGAATGATCTCTGGCTGTGTGTGAAACCTGGTTCCATCGCTTGCTAGTTATGTAAACTTGGGCAGGATAATTGGCATTTTTGCATAGACACCAACTCACTGTCATCTCTTAGCTGGATTATTGCACTAACCTAAGGGCTTTCCTGCTTCTATTTTTGCTCCTACTCCCCCCTTCCCATTATTAATACAGTGGTCATTGTGAGGGTTTTAAAATGTCATTTCATGTCACTCCTCTGCTCAGAACCTTTCAGTGGCTTCCCATCTCAGAGTGAAAGCAGTACTCTTTCTAGCGGCTAGCAAGGTCCTACACAATCTAGCCCAGGCCTCTCTGACTTCATTCTTGGTATCCTCCTGGTACCCTATTCTGCGCAATGTCCTGGCAACATTGGTGCCCCTTACACTTGTTCTCTCTTGCCTTGAACTGTCTTTTCCCTAGATATCCACATGGTACATCCCCTCACCTTTGACAGGTAATGGTGTAAGTGACATCTGTTTATTGAGTCTTTACTTGGCCTCCCAATTTAAAATTGCTCTCCACTCCAGCACTTTCCATTCACCTTTCCTGCTGTATTTTTCCACAGCACCGTATTTTTTTCTTCTTTTTGTTGATTGTCTCCCGGCACTATAGATTGTAAACTCCATGATAGCAACTTTTGCGTGTCGTGTTCACTCTGTATTTCTTGAGCCTGAAGTAGTGCTATTTTAGTGCCTGTGCATGTTCGTGTGGGACTCAGACACACGCAAATTGCCTTCCTTACCCAAAAACAAATTTATGATGTTCCCAAATCAGATATCTTCTCAAGAGATTATAAGATCTAAAGATCTGAAACTTCAACATTTTGGCTTCCAACTAGTACATCACCTCTCTTTGATCCCCCAAACCTGGTTTTGAACTAGCAGAGTCAGGGGACAGGGCTGTCACCAATTCCATAGCCTCTTGGGGGATATATGCTTGTGTCCCTCCTGGCTGGAATGCTGAAACAGTGCTCCTGTGTAATATAGTGTTGTTGTTTGCAGTCTGTTTTGATTATACACTTTTAGGTTTTAGTGCACATCAGATACATTAGAAAGCAAATCGGCTTTTGTTGATGAGTCTGTAGTCTCCATAAAACTGCAGATTTAGTCAAATCCACGTTTAAAGATTTCTCAGTGTCCCACAAAGCAGTAAATAATTTGACCCATCTTGACCATCAGCTTCTCTGTGAAGACTCCTCTGGTCCTCCAGAGTGGAGTTAGCTATTTCCTTCTTTATGATCTCATGGTGTTTTGTGAAGCATCAACTCTAGCACTTATTATAAAGCAGTTGTTAATTTTATGTACCTTTCTCCCCTGAGATGCTATAAGCTTCTTGAAGATGAGGTCAGTATTTATTATTTTAGCCTTGGGAACTATCACAGTACCTTCAAGATACAGAGTAGTAGTACAATACATTTGTATTGAATGAGTCCATTTATGTATGAATCTGCAGTACAAAATCATAGCACAGCCCTGGTTTTCAGAACACACTCCAGAACATAGAATGACCACAGAGATACACAAAGTTATAGGCTTTGCCTCCAAACCAGAAATGATCAGGTAGGACTGTTAACACATGTTTAAAGAGCTGGCTTGTTTCTGTGTATTTTCTTTTTATTCATTTTATAGGCAAATATTTTACCTTATCCTATTTTGATTACCTAATCAATACTCCTTAGCTATCATGCAAATGCCTCTTAAAATTGTTTACTTGATTTCGATTAATATTTAATAAATAAATAATACAAATAATGAGATATGCTATGGGGAAATTTTTAAAAGGTGGAACTGTGATATTTAATAATATTTTCTACATGTTCATGGTGCTTTATAATATCTTGTAAGTTAGTGTTAACTTATGATCCCCCAAAACACACACTGCTCTTTTGTTGTATGTAGCTAATTCGTTCTTTACTCGGTAAGAGATATTTCTTTTTTGAGAAGGAATCATGGTCTGTTGCCCAGGCTGGAGGGCAGTGGTGCGATCTAGCTCACTGCAACCTCCGCCTCCCAGGTTCAAGCAATTCTTCTGCCTCAACCTACCAAGTAGCTGGGATTACAGATGGCTGCCACCACGTCCTGCTAACTTTTGTACTTTTAGTAGAAATGGGGTTTCGCCATGTTGGCCAGGCTGGTCTCCAACTCCTGACCTTAGGTGATCCGCCCGCCTGGGTCCCCCAAAGTGCTGGGATTATAGGCGTGAGCCACCTTGCCTTGCCAGTAAGGGATATCTTCTGTCAGATTACATTTGTCACAGAATAAAAAGAGGAAAACTGCCCTTGTTTGGCATTTGCATTTCAAAATAGACTCTCCAACTACAGAAACCAGCTTGAAAATCAAACCTTTAATTGCAAGAGCTAATGTTTTCAAAACCATTTTTAAAGATTTTATGCTAATTTATTTTGTGCAATTTATTTTGAAATGCCTCATAGAGAAACATGAGTTGATGGATTAAAAGAGGGGTGACTAGATGGATGAATATAAGGTGAACAAGTAAAGTAAAATGTTCATGTTCATGGCAGAATTTTGATGGTGGGTATACGTGTGTATACCATACAATTCTTTCAACTTTGCTACGTGTTTGAAATGTCCATGATAAAATGTTAGGGGAAAAGTCTGAATCAAGGCATAAAAACTTATACTAAGAATACCTTATTTAAAAAATGAGTAGATAAAGAGTCAATGTAACCTGTCTTTACCACTTTCACCATCTGCTCCAGTAGAGTAGAGGTTTCATGCCTCAGGAAAATGAAAATGAATTAGGGAAAGAGAGTACTGCCTTGGCCTTCCAAAGTGCTGGGATTACAGGTGTGAGCCACTGCACCTGGCCCCAGTTCCCCTACTTCTAGATACTCATCTATCATCTTCAAATTGCTTACACTGAACATCAAAGAACAGAGTCAGCTTCAGTCTTACTCCCTGCCTTAAGTCCAGAGAAGATACGAGTCTTGAAGAGAATTTCTCCACACCACCATGGTACACAGCTATGACATGGCCTTATAACTTGTCTAAGTAGGGAGGTCCTGAGAAAACTCAACCCTAGAGTGGTGTGGAAGCAGAGCCAGAAATTCCCTATATTCCTGGGAAAGATGAAAGATTGGCTAACTCAGAGTTTGGGGGTGCCTCAGAGTCAAATTGAGGAACATGTACTGTAACCATATGACCCTAAGGACAAGAGATGTGCTGAGTGACCTGGAAGCTTTAGTGATTGCCAGTGAGGATACAGGCCAATGAAAAACCCTGTAAGGGATAGACTACATCAGTGCCAATCTCAGTGTCAGATGGGGAATCACTGTAGCTCGGATGCCTCTATCCCAAAGTTGCCAGAAAAATATGGAATGTCCAATCAAATTTGAATTTCAGATAGACAACAATTTTTTGTATGCTTGTTCCATACAGTATTCTGCTATTTATATAAAATTTAAACTTAGGTGGTATCCTATATTTCTATATGCTACATCTGGTAACCCTATTTCACCCAGATTATTTCACAAAATCTGTTCCACCAACCCCTAGTTACCATTATGTGAAAGGACAGGGAAGAATTCTTGCATATCACTGCACAGAACATATAAATTGCCTGAGAAAACACTGAAGTGACTGAAATTTTCTTCTGTCAACTAGTTAAATTGCTTTCCAAAGGACAAGCTAGAGGTCCTAGAATGGAATTAAATTTAGTTTAGAAAACAAAGAAAATTACTATTTTGTACTAAAGAGTTATGTGGTTTAAAATACTTTGTTTGCTTCAATCTGAACTTCGTAACAGCCCTGTAAGAAGAGGCATCTTTGATGTTAATGAGGACAAATTTGAGTTTAGAGATGGCAAATGACTTACTCACAAGGATGATGTGAAAAGTGGGTGGCTGAACCCATAACAGAGCTTATTTAGTCTTCCTGGTTTACTTCCCCAAAGAAACTTTTATCTATGTGGGTAGACATAAATAACACTCCTAAAAATTATTGCAGGGAACATCATTTACCAATGATGGAGAAGCAATACAGGAGCCTAAGCTATTAGAAATATGATTCAGGGAAGTTTTATGGGAATTAAGCCTTTTGAGGGGCTAGATATGAGGTGGTATGACCTTTGACATTGTAGCCAAACAAAATCTTACCAAATTCCCACCACTGCTTGCCCAGAGATTAATTTCTATTAGAAATTAGTGGTCAGAAAAGAGAAATTCAGCCTTTAAAAACTGTAGTGGTCAGAAAATTCTTTTCTCTGGAAGGAAATTAGCCCCTGATCATTTTATAGCAATGCAGATCACTTTGTTTTTCTCTTGTACTTTGTTCATGTGTTGATCTTATCTTCATTTACATATACACTCTTTTTTTAAATTTATTTTTTGAGACAGAGTCTGGCTCTGTTGCCCAGGCTGGAGTGCAATGTTGCGACCTCAGCTCACTGCAACCTTTGCCTCTTGAATTCAAGCAATTCTTCTACCTCAGCTTCCTGGGCAGATGGGATTAGGTGCATGCCACCACGCCTGGCTAATTTTTTTGAATTTTTAGTAGAGATGAAGTTTCACCATGTTGGCCAAGCTGGTCTCAAACTGCTGACCTCAAGTTATCCAGCCACCTCAGCCTCTGAAAGTGCTGGGATTACAGGCATGAGCCATTGTGCCAAGCCAGTGTATGCACTCTTATATTAAATACTTATTGATTATGGTCTGCGGACCAAGTATTGTGCCAAATACTAGATTAGGAGGATGAGCAAAATGCATATCTCAGATGTATTTTCTATTTTCTGAATATAAAATCTGAACATTAGAGGGGACCAGTCCATTTATAATGGAATCTTTTCTGCATCATTCCTGCCAAGGGATTGTCCAGATTAGCTTGGATACTTCAGGTGAAAGAAAACTACCTTCTTCCTGAGGGAGTACATTTCAACACTCTGTCTATAGATTTAGACACCATGTTTAAATACCAAAAGTTATAATTATAAAAATTAAGAGACTAGACATGATGGGTGACATCTATAATTCCATCACTTTGGGAGGCTGAGGTGGGGGAATCACGTGAGCCCAGGAGGTTGAAACTATAGTGAGTCATGATTGCACCACCAAACTTCAGTCTGGGTGATGGAGTGAGATGCTGTCTCTAAAATAATAATAATAAACAAAATTTTTAAAAATTAAGAAAGAACATGTGCATCAAAAAATGATGTAGGTATATGGAAAGGCTATGGTGAAGACTCATCACATGGGTGATACAAAGAACACATATCAGAAGTGTTTTGTCTGAAAATAAGCATGACTCAAAAAAAAAAAAAATCTCCCAACATGCTAGCCTGAAAAATTGAAAACATTTGCTAACTAATTTTAAATTACAAACATTTATTTTAAAAAGTAATCAGAATAGCTATCTTCCTCACTGGAAAAAAAATAATTGATCTCATTTTTTTTTGCTAATTCCATGCTTTGTAAGTTATGCTTCTCTCCCAATAAGGCAAATAAAATAAAAATAATTTTTGTTGTGGGTTGCTGGCAAGATTGATGAATAGGAACAGCTCTGGTCTGCAGCTCCTAGCAAGATCCACACAGAAGGCAGGTGATTTCTGCATTTCCAACTGAGGTACCTAGTTCATCTCATTAGGATTGGCTGGACAGTGGGTAGAGCTCATGAAGGGAAAGCCGAAGCAGGGTGGGGAGTTTTCTCACCTGGGAAGCACAAGGGGTTGGGAAGCTCCCTCTTTAAGCCAAGGGAAGCCGTGAGGCACTAAGCCATGAGGGACTGTGCCGTAAAGGATCATGCCATGACGGACTGTGCTATCCGGCACAGATAATGTGCTTTTCCCACGGTCTCCACAACCAGCAGACCAGTAGATTATCTCTGGTGCCTATACCACCAAGGCCCTGGATTCCAAGCATAAAATTTGGTGGCCATTTGGGCAGAAACTGAGCTAGCTGCAAGTTTGTTTGTTTGCTTTTTTCATACCCTAGTGGTGCCTGGAACACCAGAGAGACAGAACTGTTCACTCCCCTGGAAAGGGGGCTGAAGCCAGGGAGACAAGTGGTCTGGTTCAGCTGGTTCTATCCCCACAGAGCCCAGCAAGCTAAGATTCACTGGCTTGAAATTTTCACTGCCAGCACAGCAGTCTGAGGTCAACCTGGGATGCTGGAGCTTGGTGGGGGGAGGGGCGTCCGCCATTGCAGAGGCTTGAGTAAACAGTTTTACCCTAACAGTGTAAACAAAACCACCAGGATGATAAAACTGGGTGGAGTCTACCATAGCTCAGCAAGGCTGCTGTGGCCAGACTACCTCTCCAGATTCCTCCTCTCTGGGCAGGGCATTTCTGAAAAAAAGGCAGTAGCCCCAGTCAGGGGCTTATAGATAAAACCCCAATCTATAAGGGACAAAGCACCTGAAGGAAGGGGTGGCTGTGGGCACAGATTCAGCAAACTTAAACATCCCTGCCTGACGGCTCTGAAAAGAGCAACACAGTGGTCTAGCTCTGCTAAGGGTCAGACTGCCTCCTCAAGTGGGTCCCTGATCCCTGTGTCTGTCTCCTGATTGGGAGACACCTCCCAGAAGAGGCTGACAGACACCACACACAGGACAGCTGTGGCTGGCATCTGGCAGGTGCCCCTCTGGGATGAAGCTTCCAGAGGAAGGAACAGGCAGCCATCTTTGCTGTTCTGCAGCCTCTGCTGGTAATACCCAAGCAAACAGAATCTGGAGTGAACATCCAGCAAACTCCAGCAGACCTGGAGCAGAGGGTCCTGCCTGTTAGAAGGAAAGCTAACAAACAGAAATGATTATCATCAACATCAGCAAAAAGGACGTCCACTCAGAGACCCCATCTGAAGGCCACCAACATCAAAACCCAAAGGTAGATAAAGCCATGAAGATGGGAAGAAATCAGTGCAAAAAGGCTGAAAATTCCAAAAACCAGGATGCCTTTTCTCCTCCAAAGGATCACCACTTCTTGCTAGCAAGGAAACAAAACTGAACAGAGAATAAGTTTGATGAATTGACAGAAGTGGGCTTCAGAAAGAAGGTGGGTAATAACAAACTCCTCCAAGTTAAAGGAGCATGTTCTAACCCAATGCAAAAAACCTAAGAACCTTGAAGAAAGGTTAGACAAATTACTAACTAGAATAACCAGTTTATAGAAGAACATAAATGACCTGATGGAACTAAAAAACACAGCATGAGAACTTCATTATTTCGTGAAGCATACCCAAGTTTCATAGCCAAATTGGTCAAGCAGAAGAAAGGATATCTGTGATTGAATATCAACATAATGAATTAAAGCATGAAGACAGAATTAGAGAAAAAAGAATGAAAAAAAAAAAATGAAGAAAGCCTCCAAGAAATGTGGGACTATGTGAAAAGACCAAATCTACATTCCATTGGTATACCTGAAAGTGACAAGGAGAATGGAATAGAGTTGGAAAACACACTTCAGGATATAATCCAGGAGAACTTCCCCAATCTAGCAAGATAGGCCAACATTCAAATTCAGGAAATACAAAAAACATCACAAAGATACACCTCGAGAAGAACAACCCCAAGACACATAATCATCAGATTCACCAAGGTTGAAATGAAGGAAAAAAATTTAAGGGCAGCCAGAGGAAAAGGTCGGGTTACCCACAAAGGGAAGCCCATCAGACTCACAGTGGATCTCTCTGCAGAAACCATACAAGCCAGAAGAGAGTAGGGGGCAATATTTAAGATTCTTAAAGAAAATAATTTTCAACCCAGAATTTCATACCCAGCAAAACTAAGCTTCATAAGTGAAGGAGAAATAAAATCCTTTACAGAAAAGCAAATGCTGAGAGATTTTGTCACCACCAGGCCAGCCTTACAAGAGCTCCTGAATGAAGCACTAAACATGGAAAGGAAAACCGGTACCACTGCAAAAACATACAAAATTAAAGACTATCGACACTGTGAAGAAACTGCATTAACTAACATGCAAAATAACGAGCTAGCACCATAATGACAGGATCAAATTCACACATTATAATATCAACCTTAATGTAAGCAGACTAAATACCCCAGTTAAAAAACACAGACTGGCAAATTGGATAAAGAGTTAAGACCGATTGGTGTGCTGTATTCAGGAGATCCATCTCATGTGCAAAGACACACATAGGTTCAAAATAAAGTGATGGATGAATACTTATCAAACAAATGCAAAGCAAAAAAAAAAAATGCAGGGGTTGCAATCCTAGTCTCTGATAAAATGGACTTAAAACCAATAAAGATCAAAAGAGACAAATAGGGGCATTACATAATGGTAAAGTAATCAATGCAACAAGAAGAGCAAGAAGAGCAAACTATCCTAAATATATATTCACCCAATACAGGAGCACTCAGATTCATAAAGTAAGTTCTTAGAGAACTACAAAGAGACTTAGACTGCCACACAATAATAGTGGAAGACTTTAACACCCCGCTGTCAATATTAGACAGATCAATGAGACAGAAAATTAACAAGTATGCTTAGGACTTCAACTCAACTCTGGACCAAGCAGGCCTAAGAGCCATCTACAGAACTCTCCACCACAAATCAACGGAATATACATTCTTCCCAGCACCACATCACACTTATTCTAAAATTGATCACATAATCAGAAGTAAAACACTCCTCAGCAAATGCAAAAGGATGGAAATCATAACAGTCTCTCATACCACAGTGCAATCAAATTAGAACTCAGGATTAAAAAACTCACTAAAAACTGTACATTTTCATAGACACTCAACCTACTTCTGAATGACTCTGGATAAATAATGAAATGGAGGCAGAAATAAAGAAGTTCTTTGAAACCAATGAGAACAAAGACACAATGTACCAAAATCTCTGGGACACACTTAAAGCAGTGTCTATAAGGAAATTCATAGCACTAAATGCCCACAAGAAAAAGTAAGAAAGATCTAAGATCAACATTCTAACAGCACAATTAAAAGAACTAGAGAAGCAAGAGTAAACAAATTCAAAAGCTAGCATAAGACAAGAACATAATTAAGAGGAGAGCAGAACTGAAGGAGAGAGAGACACAAAAAACCATCAAAAAATCAATGAGACCCAATCCAAGATGGCCGATTAGGAGAAGCTCAGGATTGCAGCTCCCAGTGAAAGTGCAGAGGCTGAGTGGATGCCACATTTCCAGAAGGATTTTTATTAGCCACAGACCAGGAGATCCCCAGGTGGAGAAGCCCCATGGGTTGCCAGCACAGCTGTTTTGGCCTGCGCGGCTGCTTTGCCAGTGCCCCGGCGCAGCACTTCTCCATACAAAATACACCAGTCTGTGTGCCCTTTTAACTGGCGAGTGGAGCTAAGGGAAGGCAGATTAAAAAGGGGACTGAATCAAGGAGGCAGCCCAGGAGATTCCCGGGCAAAAAAGCGCTACAAATCTTAGCGCTGCTGTTTCAGCCTGTGCAGTGTGTCCCCGCAGGGGAAATCACACAGATCCCGGCGCCTTTTCAACAGGTGACTGGAACACCTGGGAGTCGACCATTCAACTGAAAAACAAAAGGCTCTGAGACAGCGGGCCAGGTGATCAGGCTCGGCTAAAACAGCAATTGGAAACGCTCTCGGTTGAGAGTTTCACAGCGGGCACAGCTGAACCTGGGACAGTCCAGTTCTGTGGGGGAGGGGCGTCCACCATTACTAGGGCACTCAACCACTACAGAGGTAGTCCACCATTGCGGAGGCAGCCTGCCATTGCCGAGGCAAGTGCCGTGGCCAAGGCAACCCGCCATTACAGAGGTGGGCCACTATTGCCAAGGCAGTTCTGATTACACCCACATAAATAGGACTGCAGGGAAGTTCACACAGCAGCTGGACAGAGCCCACAGCAGCTCAGCAAAGCCTCTGCAGGCAGACAGTGACTGGGCTGCCTCCTTGCTGGGCAGGGCAGCTCTGAAAAAAGAAAAGAAAAAAAAACGGCAGCAGCACACCCAAAACTCATAAATAAAGCCCTAACTCCCTGGGACAGAACACCTGGGGGAAAAAAAGGGTTTATGAGTTCTGCTGCAGCAGACTGAAACGTACCTGCCCAGCAGCTCTGAATGAACAACGGAGTTCACAACTCAACACTTGAGCTCCTATAAAGGACAGACTGTCCCCTCAAGCAGCTCCCTGACCCCCATATATCCAAAGAGTCACCTCATAAAGGAGAGATCAGACTGACATTTTGGTGGGTATCCTTCTGGGACAAAGATAGCAGAAAAAGAAACTGGTAGCAACCTTTACTGTTCTGCAGCTGCTACAGGTGATCCCCAGGCAAGCAGGGCCTAGAGTGGACCTCAGCAGTCCTGCAGCAGAGGGGCCAGACTGTTAGAAGGAAAACTAAGAAACAGAAATAACTTCATCATCAACAAACTAGACGTCCACACAGAGGCCCACTCTGAAAGTCAGCAACTACAAAGACGACAGGAGGATAAATACACAAAGATGGGAAGAAACCAGCGCAAAAAGGATGAAAACACCCGAAACCAGAACACCTCTCCTCCAACAAGGGATCACAACTACTCGCCAGCAAGGAAACAAGGCTGGACAGAGATGGAGTGTGATGAAATGACTGAATTAGGCTTCAGAAGGTGGGTAATAAGAAACTTCTGTGAGCTAAAAGAACGTGTTCTAATCCAATGCAAAGAAACTAAGAACCTTGAAAAAAGATTTGACGAAATGCTAACGAGAATGGACAACTTAGAGAGGACTATAAGTGAATTGATGGAGCTGAAAAACACAACATGAGAACTTCACGAAGCATGCACAAGTTTCAACAGCCGAATTGACCAAGCAGAAGAAAGGATGTCAGAGGTCGAAGATGAAATCAATGAAATAAAGCGAGAATGCAAGATTAGAGAAAAAAGGGTAAAGGGGAATGAACAAAGTCTCCAAGAAATATGGGACTATGTGAAAAGACCTAATCTGCGTTTGATAGGTTTACCTGAATGCGAGGAAGAGAATCAATCCAAGCTGGAAAATACTCTTCAGGATATCATCCAGGAAAACTTCCGCAACCTTGCAAGGCAGGCCAATATTCAAGTTTAGGAAATACAGAGAACACCACAAAGATATTCCTCAAGAAGAGCAACCCCAAGGCACATAATCGTCAGATTCACCAGGGTTGAAATGAAAGAGAAAATGCTAAGGGCAGCCAGAGAGAAGGGTCAGGTTACCCACAAAGGGA
>CAUYQU010100054.1:0-24432 GCA_963574635.1 Cheracebus regulus
TGGCAACCAACAGAACGGGAAAAAATTGTTGCCATCTACCCATCTGCCAAAGGGCTAATATTCCAGAATCTACAAAGAACTAAAACAGATTTACAAGAAAAAAAGAAACAAACCCATTCAAAAGTGGGCAAAGGACATGAAGAGGTACTTTCCAAAAGAAGACATATATGAGGTCAACAAACATATGAAAAAATGCTCATCATCACTGGTCATTAGAGAAATGCAAACCGAAACCACACTGAGATACCATCTCACACTAGTTAGAATGGCAATCATTAAAAAATATGGACAAAGAGAGGATGTGGAAAAATAGGAACACTTTTACACTGCTGGTGGGAGAGTAAATTAGTTCAACCATTGTGGAAGACAGTGTGGCGATTCCTCAAGGATCTAAAAATAGAAATTCCATTTGACCCAGAAATCCCATTACTGGGTATATACCCAAAGGTTATAAATTGTTCCAGTATAAAGACACATGCACACATATGCTCATTGCAGCACTATTTATAATAGCAAAGACATGGAACCAAACCAAATGCCCATCAATGATAGACTGGACAAGGAAAATGTGGCCCATATACACCATGGAATACGATGCAGCCATAAAAAATGATGAGTTTGTGTCTCTTGTAGGGACATGGATGAACCTGGAAACCATCATTCTCAGCAAACTGACACAAGAACAGAAAATCAAACATCACATGTTCTCACTCATAGGCGGATGTTCAACAATGAGAACACATGGATACAGGGAGGGGAACATCACACACTGGGGTCTGTTGGAGGGGTAGGGGAGGGAAAGTGGGGAGTGGGGAGGTTGGGGAGGGATAACATGGGGAGAAATGCCAGATATAGGTGATGGGGAGATGGAGACAGCACACCCCCTTGCCATGTATCCACCTATGCAACAATTCTGCAGGATCTGCACATGTACCCCAGAATCTAAAGTACAATGAAAAAAAAAAGCAAAAAAAAATTTATTAATTTGTATTTCTAGCACAAAACCACAAGAGAAAATAACATCAGAACAGAGGTATATGAAGGAAAAGTTAACTAATTCCTTCTATTCCTCTATTGTTTCTTAGGTAACATATGTGCAGTGTTTCACATATACAAATACATAAATATATAAGAATTTGTGGAGACCATAGACTTGGCCCCCTAAAAGTTGCCTGAAAAATCATTGAGGTGAGGCATATTGATTAAAGGAGGAAAGGCAGACAAATTTATTTAACATGCATACACAGGAGCCTTCAGAATGAAGACCTAACTTCCCAATGAGTTACAGAAACTTATATATAATTTTGAGGTCACAGAGAAAAAATAGGGGCTTGAATTCTGGCAAAACAGGTTATGAGAAAAAGAAGAAGAATTCTATGAAGTGCAATAAATTATTGCTAGCAAAAATGATTGAATGAGGAATAGAGATTAACTTATAAATAGTTTTCTTTGAAATTTAAATGATCCTTGTCATTATGCTTATAAGTTATTACACTCATAAAAAGGTCCACTCAGGTATGATCTCATCTTGGTCTTCTTTTTTTTTGCAATAGATAATAAGATATCAAGGAAGAGAAGAAAAAGAATATTGTTCTCTTCAGGGGTCTAGATATTTTCCTTTGGGAAAGACAGAGACACCCTGAGGCTTCTTTAGTTTAGCATGTCAAAACGCCATATTTTGGGTTATCTGTTTCAGAGCTCCAACACATGCAAATAGACCACTGATTCTCTGACTCAAAAGTAACAGCCCATATTTTCAGAAGAAAAAAGTGCTGACAAATCTTATAATGTAGTATTTTAGTATTATTTCCACAATCACATAAAACATTCTTACGAAAGACATCACAAAAACCAGGAATTTTTGATTCCAGTAGCAACATATGACTGCATTAATTTACTGTATGTTTAATCATCTTGACATATGAAAATTATACTTCGAAATGTGAAGTAATCTGTTTATATACCAACAATTTTAAAATTTATTTATAAATTAGGAAGTAAATCTTTATATACACCAACAATTTTAAAATTTATTTATAAATTAAATTGATATAGGAAAAAAATTGCATATTAAATTTGAAAATAACTGTGAGGGGTCTGAGATTTTACTCAATAAATGTAACTCAGTTAGCATGTCCCAGTTTTACAAATGCTAGCAGAATGCTTGAGACTTCCTGGGTCAAACATACAGGGAATTTATTATTCAGGATATAGCAGGTAGCATGAACTTAATGTCTCTATTGGCTCCAGTTACCCATGCTATTTCCTATCCCCCAAGTTTAATGGACACTAGATGAAGCAATGCAGGTGGAAGGGACACACACATTGTGTGTTGTGTCACAGCTAAATAACCTCAAGCTTAGGAACAACAATCTTTTAAATGTCTTGCTAGTTAATCTGCCAAAACTTGTCTTGGAAGGAGACGTTAGCTTTCAAATTTGCTCTCTGCTCTAGAAGGCGAACCCTATCTCTGTCTCCAAGCTATCTGCTTTATAAACTTCTTTAGAAAAAAGTCCAGAATAAAAGTTGTCATAAGAAGTTGTATGGAGAACTGTTTCCCAGCAAACTTACTTAACCCAAATATGTATCAACATATTTACCTCATGTTGTGTCTATACAAAAGGAAAGTGCCTTAACTGATTTTATTTTCATTTTACCATGTTGCTGGCACAGAGAAGGGGCATGTATCTATTAATAAAATGTGTGTGTGTGTGTGTGTGTGTGTGTCACAACTGAAACTACCCTTGCAAAAATTATAACAGTAAGAGAAATCTAACCTGGCTCCTTGTTTCTAATCTCTCAAGCTAAATGCCTTTGTTAACTTTAAAACAAAGGTAACAGTCTCTTTTTGAAGCTAACTCTCCCTTTGCTTGAGAACCAAAACCACCTTTAGAAGACTAATGAAAGGCACAAGGTTAGGATTACGGAAGGGGCCTAAATTCTGCTACATAGGCATAATTAAATAATAACCAGCCATTATCCCCTTGATTTCCTTTCTATAATCACTTACTGCCTGAGAATTATGTAGCTGGAAGTGGCAGGATTTGTAACTTCCCCAGTTGCTCCTATTGATAATGCCACTATTCTCAAAACCTGTTTGGTCTTTGAGATGTTTTTCAGACTTTTGAATTCTGGCAGTCAACAGACTCCAACCAAACCTGTGACGGATAGGAAGAAAAGGAGCTGACTGAACTGGTCCTGTGACTTCGACTCAGAAACTGACTCAGCATGTGAAGACAGTTTGAATGCTTCTATGATTTCATCCCCAACCAATCAATAGCACCCATTCCCCAGTCCATGCCCACCAAACGATCCTTAAAAAACCCTCACCCCCAAGCTTTCGGGGAGGCATACTTGAGAACTAACTCCTGTCCCTTGCTTGGCTTACACTGTGATAATTAAACTCTCTCTACTGCAGCGCTACTGTCTCAGTGAATTGGTTTTATCAGTGAAATGGGCAAGAAGAATCTTTTAGGTGATTACACATATAGGTCCATTAGCATAATGGTTTCAGTGTCACTTTTGATACTGGCTTAATAATGCTTAATAGTATAAAATTAATTATTTAGGCTGGGTGTGGTGGCTTATGCCTATAATCCCAGCATTTTGGGAGGCCAAGGATGGGCCCATCACCTGAGATCAGGAGTTGGAGACCAGTCTGACCAACATGGTGAAACCCTGTCTCTATGAACAATACAAAAAATTAGCCCACAAGGGAGGCTGAGGCAGGACAATCACCTGAACCATGGAAGCAGAGGTTGCAGTGAGCCAAGATTATGTCACTGCACTCCAGCCTGGGCAACAGAGTGAGACTCCATCTCAAAAAAAAAAAAACCTCCTGGATTCAAGCAATTCTCCTGCCTCAGCCACCTGAATCGCTGGGATTACATGTGCCACCACACCCAGCTAATTTTTGTATTTTTAGTAGAGATGGGATTTCACCATGTTGATCAAGTTGGGCCCAAACTCCTGACCTTGCAATCCATTTGCCTCAGCCTATCAAAGTGTTGGGATTACAAGTGTGAGCCACTGTGCCTGGTCAATGTGGGGTAACATATTAAAGAGTAGATATTAGCTGTTGAAGAGGTTGGACCTGATATGATATTCCTTTTCATTCACTGACTATCCTCCTTTCTTTTATTGCACAACCAGGTTGTTTCAGAATGACTTGTTTCTATTTATCACATTCCTTTTTTTTTCCATGATAAATTTTATCCAAAGTCTTTAGAAGTCTAGCATCCAATCTATCCTGTCATTATGTTAACATGTTCCTTTTCTTAATTAAGAACTTCATATCCAATAGAATCCAACAAGCTCTTTCTTTTTTATTATTCTTATTTCTACAGAAAATATAGAAATATTCTTCCTTTTTGCTCAAAAAATTTCTTCCTTGTTTTCACTTTCTTGACACTTTCTTTTCTTTTCTTTATTTGTTTTGAGATGGAGTCTTGCTCTGCCACCCAGGCTGGAGTGCAGTGGCATGATCTTGGCTCACTGCAACTTCCACCTCTCAGGTTCAAGCAATTCACCTGCCTCAGCCTCCCAAGTAGCTGGGATTGCAGGTGCATACCACCATGACTGGCTAATTTTTGTATTTTTTTAGTAGAGATGGGGTTTCACCATGCTAGCCAGGCTGGTCTGGCACTCCTGACCCCGTGATCCGCCCACCTTGGCATCCCAAAGTACTATGATTACAGGTGTAAGCCACCACGCCCAGCCTCTTCACCCTTTATTTTCACCAACTTATACTTTTTTTGGACAAGGTAGCATAATATATTATAGTTATTATAAATATGATTTCTAAAGCTCAGAATGCCTTAGCTAAAATCCTAGTTTCAAAGTACCCATTCACTTTGTTTTAATCTGTTTGGGCTGCTGTAACAAAATACTATAAACTGATGGCTTAAGAAACAGATATGTGTTTCTCACAGTTTTGGAGGCTGGGAAATCCAACAAGGGACTGGCAAATTCAATTCTTGGTGACAGCTATCTGCCTGGCTTGCAAACAGCTGCCTTCTCACTGTGTCCTCACATGGCAGAGACAGAAAACTTTGGTGTCTCTTCCTCTTCTTGTAAGTGCAACTACACTACACTCCATTGTGACCTCATTTAACCTTTATTACCTCACAAGCCCTATCTCTAGACACAGTCCCACTGAAGGTTAGTCTTTCAACATGTGAACATTGAAAGGACACAAGCATACTGTTTACAACAGTAATTGATATCTTCATTTCCAATTTTTATACAATCTTCAGCCTCTCTCTTCTCAGCTTCACATTGCCACTGCCACATTCCATATTACTACCTCAAACCTGGATCAAAGTTGATCTTCATTTCTCCCAATAAACTTTATTCTAATATTTCTTGTATATTGGCCCACAGATTAATTTCTGGACAGGACTGCTATTTTCACAACATGATTCCGTATAAAAAATTAGCTTAAAACTCACTTAACCTCTTGGCTATTTTAATAGTGACACCATTCAGGGAGGATTGCCCCTGTTTCCTTATCAGTGCAAAGCTGTCAAGCCTTATCGCCACACACACAGATGAATGTGTAAGAAAAAGTAGCTAACTCCTACTCGGTAACAAATATATAAGGCCGTGTTACTCTCTTGGTTGTCTTCCCTATACTGGTACAACAGACAAAGTCCTGAGGTTCCCCATATAAAATCTGATCTTGGCTTTGTTCTTTCTACCGTATTTGGAATATTTACTGGTATATTACTTTTCTAGCGCTACCATAACAAAATACCACAGATTAGGTGGCTTAAAGAACAGAAATTTATTTTTTCAAAGTCCTGGAGCTAGAAGATCAAGATCAAGATGTCAGCAGGTTTGGTTTTCTCCTATAGCCTCTCTTCTTGGCTTGCAGAGGGTGCGTTCTCTCTGTGTCCTCACTTGACTTTTACTGTTTCCCTCTCTTCTTATAAAGACAACAATCATATTGAATTAGGGACCTACTCTTATAACCTCATTTACTCTTAGTTAAATGCCTTATCTCCAAATACAGTCACATTGGAGGTTAGGGCTTTAACATATTAATTTTGGGGACATATAACTCATTCCATAACAGCTGGGTTTCTTAGGATCTCTCTCTTATAGTATACCCTACACCCACAGAAATTTCAGATTTTAAGCATGACTTAATTTATTGAATACCAGGAACTTGTATACTTCTTTCTAGAGGGCAAGTCCTTCCTTCATTCCTGTGTTCCTCCCTACCTCCCTACCTCCTTCACTTCCTACCTACCTCTCTCGTTCTTTCCCTCCCTCTTTCTTTCTCTTTCTTTCTTTCTTTCTTCCTTTTCTTTCTTTTTCTTTCTTTCTTTCTCTTTCCTTCCTTCCTCTTTTCCTCCTTCTTCTTTTCTTCCTTTATTCCTCTCATTTTGTTTTCCTTTTTTGTAGACTCAGAGAATGACATGCAATGAAAATTTGGTGACAAACAACAAAAAACTGTGAGTCTATGTCTAAACTGAATTGTATAACTATAGTAAGGAGCATATAAAATAAATTCATATAATGCTCTAATATTGAATCTAAAAAGTAAACATAAAGCTCAAGCAGATAGGGAATGAAAAAAAAAGTCTCCTTAAGAGATGAAGTCACACTTAAAATATTGTATAAATCATCTTATTTTAAACATGTTTAACTCTGCCTGTTTCTCCCCATTGAGAGTCTAAGCAGAGGCATGAACATTTTGTTGTTGTTGTTGTTGTTGTTTTTAACAAAACTTATATGCCAATTGTTATTACTTATGGATTGATTAGTTTCATTTTTTATCTAGATTTCTTACTATCTTGAAATTTCTTCACTTCCTAAACGTTTAGGACAAATGAATTAAGTCCATTTAACTGATTATAAACTAATGTAAAATAAACTATTTTTGGAATTTGCTTTTTGTTGTCCTATACCCCACTCTACAATCAACGTTATTTTTAAGTATATATTTTATATAAAGTGGAGAACACACTACTATTTTTTTAATTGTAAAAAAATGGTTTTCATTATTCACAATTTTAAAAATCACTGAATATTCATCCTATTTCATTCATTTCACTTGTCTTACAAATACATAGCATGCTTTTGGGGAGAAAAGCCATGATCATTCAAATTTCTAGTTTTTGTTTTAATTTTCATGGCAGATTATGAAGAACATTTCTAAGAAGTATACTTACAGCCTCCCAAGACTAAATCAGGAAAAAGTCGAATCCCCAAAAAGACCAATATAAAGGTGAGAAATTGAGGAAGCAATTAATAGCCTACCAACCAAAAAAAAGTCCAGGATTAGACGGGCTCACAGCCAAATTCTACCAGAGGTACAAAGAGGAGCTGATACCATTCCTTCTGAAACTATTCCAAACAATACAAAAAAAAGGGAATCCTAACTCATTTTATGAAATCAACATCATCCTGATACCAAAACCTGGCAGAGACGCAACTGAAAAAGAAAATTTGAGACCAATATCCATGATGAACATTGATGTAAAAATCCTCAATAAAATACTGGCAAGCCTAATCCAACAGCACATCAAGAAGCTTATCCATCATGATCAAGTCGGCTTCATCCCAGGGATGCAAGACTGGTTCAACATACATCAGTGAATAAATGTAATCCATCACATAAACAGAACCAAAGACAAAAACCACATGATTATCTCAATAGATGCAGAGAAGGCCTTAAACAAAATTCAAAAGTGCTTTATGGTAAAAACTCTCAATAAACTAGGTATTGATGGAACGTATCTCAAAATAATAAGAGCTATTTATGACAAATTCATAGCCAATATCATACTTAACGGACAAAAACTGTAAGCATTCCCTTTGAAAACTGGTACAAGACAAGTATGCCCTCTCTCACCACTCCTATTCAACATAGTATTGGAAGTTCTTGCTAGGGCAGTCAGACAAGAAAAAGAAATAAAGGGTATTCAATTAGAAAAAGAGGAAGTCAAATTATCTCCATTTGCAGATGACATGATTGTATATTAAGAAGACACCATCGTCTCAGCCCAAAATCTCCTTAAGATGATAAGCAATTTCAGCAAAGTCTCAGGATACAAAATCAATGTGCAAAAATCACAAATATTCCTATACACCAATAACAGATAGCCAAATCATGAGTGAACTGCTATTCACAACTGCTAAAACGACCATAAAATACCTAGGAATACAACTAACAAGGATGTGAAGGACCTCTTCAAGGAGAACTACAAACCACTGCTCAAGGAAATAAGAGAGGACAAAAACAGATGGAAAAACATTCCATGCTCATGGTTAGAAAGAAGCAATATCGTGAAAATGGTCATACTGTCCAAAGTAATTTATAGATTCAGTGCTCTCCCCATCAAGCTACCATTGACTTTCTTCACAAAATTGGAAAAAGACAACTTAAATTTTATATGGAACTAAAAAAAAGAGCCTGCATAGCCAAGACAATCCTAAGCAAAACAAAGACAAAGCTGGAGGCATCATGCTACCTGACTTGAAACTATACACAAGGCTACAGTAATCAAAACCAGCATGGTACTAGTACCAAAACAGAGATATAGAACAATGGAACAGAATAGAGGCCTCAGAAGTAACGCCACACATCTACAACCATCTGATGTTTGACAAACCTGACAAAAACAAGCAATGGGGAAAGGTTTCCCTATTCAACAAATGGCAATGGGAAACTGGCCAGCCATATGCAGAAAGCTGAAACTGGATCCCTTCCTTATACCTTATATAAAATTAACTCCAGATGGATTAAAGATTTAAATGTAAGACCTAAAACCATAAAAACCTTAGAAGAAAACCTAGGCAATACCATTCAGGACATATTTCATTACTAAAATGACAAAAGCAATGGCAACAAAAGTCAAAATAGACAAATGGGATCTAATTAAACTTAAGACCTTCTGCACAGCCAAGAAAACAATCATGAGAGTAAAGCGGCAACCAACAGAATGGGAAAAAATTTTTGCAATGTACCCATCTGACAAAGGGCTAATATCCAGAATCTACAAAGAACTAAAACAATTTTTTTTAAAAAAACAACAAACCCATCAAAAAGTGGGCAAAGGATATGAACAGACACTTAGCAAAAGAAGACATTTATGCAGTCAACAAATACATTTTAAAAAGCTCATCATCACTGGTCATTAGAGAAATGCTAATCAAAAAACATTCAGATATCATCTCATGCCAGTTAGAATGGTAATCATTAAAAAATCAGAAGACAACAGTTGCTGGAGAGGATATGGAAAAATAGGAAGGTTTTTACACTGTTGTTAGAAGTGTGAATTAGTTAGAAGACAGTGTGTTGATTCCTCAAGGATCTAGAACCAGAAATACCATTTGACCCAGTGATCCCATTACTGTGTAATACCCAAAGGATTACAAATCATTCTATTATAAAGACACATGCACACGTATGTTTATTGCAACACTGTTCACAATAGCAAAGACTTCAAACCAACCCAAATGCTCATCAAGGATAGACTGGATAAAGAAAATGTGGCACATATCTACCATGGAATACTATGCAGCCATAAAAAAGGATGAGTTCATGTTCTTTGCAGGGACATGGATAAAGCTGAAAACCATCATTCTCAGCAAACTGACACAAGAACAGAAAACCAAACACCACATGTTCTCACTCATAAGTTGCTGTTAAACAGTGAGACCACATGGACACAGGGAGGGGAACATCAAACACTGGGACCCGTTGGTGGGTGGGGGACTAGGGAAGGGATAGTGGGGTAGGGGAGACAGGGGAGGGATAACATTAGGAGAAATACCTAACGTAGATGATGGGGTGACGGGGTCATAGATGCAGCAAACCACCATGGCATGTGTATACCTATGTAACAAACCTGCACGTTCTGCACATGTGCCCCAGAGCTTAAAGTATAATAATAATAATAATAATAATAATAACAATAATAAATACTAACAATTGCTAAATTGACCAATAACTATTTGAATTCTAGAAAGCCCAGTAAAAGTGGTTAATGTGGTCATATGTATATATCTGAAAAACAACAACAACAACAACAACAAATAGCCCTCCTTATTTACTCTGTCCATGTCTTATTCTCAAAAATTATAAAGGAACAATGCCACATTGCTTGTGGCAGTGGCCAACCTGGCTCACTCTGCACATGGTAAAAGTCTCACAAAATTTGATAACCAGAAAATAGCAATTAAACTACCATGAACAGTTACAGAAATGGTTATGTTAAAAAATTAATTCTCCTTATAATAAGATAAGGAGAATTCTCAATTAAACCTAAATGCTTGCTTATCATGCTATGGACAGAAATTCAATTTGGACAGAAGCATAATGAGTTGAAAGAGCATGGCTATCTGAAGCACTGATGGAAACATATCATTTATCCTGGGCTATCATTCAAAATGAGAAGGATGTGTGTTGGGGGCAGGAGAGGGTATTGGTAGAGAGTACCAAGCAATTTTGCATACTGTGTAAGGAAATATTTTATGAAATTTAGGTGGTTCCCAGGCCACTTTTGCTCTGTCTGGCAAAACAAGCCAAGATTTCTGCTACCCTAGGAAAGTAAAAGGATATAAAATGTCATAGGGCTAACAAAATCACAGGAAAGGGTGGGTCATTAAAAGTAATCTATGCATTGCTTTACTGCTAAGAGGGAGAAATTAAATTCACATACAGGAAAGGTCAAATCAGAGCCTAAAAGTAGACAGAAATAGTAAGTTCAGTGAACATAGTGAAGAAAAGCAGGAGAGACCTGACAATAAGGATACCAAGAAATGGCTTAGAAGCAATGTGTGAATGCAGACATATTTCCTGGTTTAAGCATCCTGCCATTTTTTTTTGCAAGGTTGGGTAGAAATTTAAATGGGGCCAAATATAACATGACAGAGGGGAAGCAAATAAATGTCATCTATGCATTTAAGGTGTTTGTTTTTAGGTGTATTTTTAAGAGCCCTTCCAACTCTACCTCCCAAACCCCAGTGTATACAAATACACACACTCAACAATGCCAATGAACATATAGGCAATTGTGCACCTCACACGTGTGTTTCTGCACACACAAATCCATGCACATCAGGCATCCTGGTATAACTTTCATTCTCTACTATTATAATATTCTCAAATCCAAACATAAATTACTACATAGTATGATTATCTTTCCCTCCAAATTCCCATATTTGCTGTATGGACAGAGATTTAGATATTACCTGCTGATTTTTCCCCCAAAATCAGTGCCTGAAGTTTATTGGCCCATTGTCCACAGAATTATATGTATACATGGTAATATTTACTGCTCTTTTACCATAATTCATTATCAAAAAATATTATTTCCTCTTCTGACAGTTTCTAGAGAAAAGAAATATAACTTTGATAGATATTAAACAATTTATCAATAAGATACATAGTCTTGGATTTTACTATAAAGAGAAATGTCCAGAAGAAACAATTCAAGATTATTTAGAGTTTGCAATTGTCTCTCCAGTGGTATTTAAGTTTTACACAGACCTAGCAAGGATATTTCTAAAGTACTTAAAGAAAAAATATGTTTCTCATTAATATGGAGCAAGTGAGCCTTCCAGTATTAGAAAATTGGCTTTAGGTTCAAATCAGCCTTAGGTTTCAAAAGCAGTAAGGGCATAATGGGACACAGAATTTCAGTAGGAACTAAATTAGATCACATCGTATCAAAGCATGTTTTTATGACCATGTGTTAAAACCATAATCAAAGAGTTAAATTTAAAAAATGATGACTGTGAGCCTTTCTAAAGACTTAAATAAGAAATAATACAATATCAACAATAGCAAATTAGGATTGTTCCATCTAAGAATTCACAATTAAAATAATGTTTTAAGTTGTAGACGGTAAATCCCTACATATCTGGATAAAATGTCACACTGAAAACCATAGGTATAGATATAGGGGAAAGCTGAAATTGTTTGGGTTCAAATAGAAGCTATGAATATCACTTCTTATAACACAGAATTCCTTGCAAGAAAAGCATTTACAACACATCTCTGTTTGAGCAAACATTTTTGAATACTTCTTAAAACAAAAACAAAACAAATTTTAGAAAGATTTCAAAACCTAGGTAAATGTAGACACCTATTTGGACATACTGATAATTCACTGATATCCTATCAAAAATTTGCTATAAAACCATGTAACTTGATCAGAAATTTAGAGAGGTGGATAAAAGTACAGGTTGAATGGAATACTATGCAGCAATAAAAAATAACGAGATCATGTCCTTTGAAGGGCCATGGTTGTAGCTAGAAGCCATCATCCACTGAAGAAAAAATTTTTTAGATCATTAAAGAAATTAAATAAAACTGAATAAAATTACATTGTTAAATGATTGTAGATCTAAGATTTGAATTTGGGTTTGTCTAATGGCAAATCAAGTCACTTTATTTCACTAGTGGGACTCAGACATACCTAATACATAGTGAGCATTTGCTATGTGTCCAACACTGTTCCATGCATTTGAAGTATATTAACACATTTAATACTCTCTACAAACCTAAGCAATATGTGAATGTTATCCCTATCTTAATAATGAGGCCCAACACGAAATTTAAACAACCTGCCTAAGAACATTTAACTATTAATGGAATAAGATTTAGACTGTATATTCTTGCTCCTAAAACTAATGCTCTCCCTGGCATAGGCACAATGCCTCCCATGATAGTTTAATCTCCTCTCTCTGAAGTAGTATAGGATGACAGGCCCAGGAAAAATCCTGAATCTGGCCTGCTGCCTATTTTCGTAAACAAGGTGTTATGGGAACCAGCAACAAACATTCATTTATGTTATATAGCTGCTTTCACACTACAACAACTTTGCTGAGGAGTTGAAATACAGAAAATATATGGTCAGAAAAATCTAAAATATTTACTAGCCTTGACAGAAAAGGTTTGCTGACTCCTAATGTAGATCATGGATAACAAAATGATATTCATATGTTTTCAAGAGAAGTAAAGTGAATATTTCATGAGAAATCATTATTTTTTTTATTCTTCACTTCTCCATACTCTGCCCAGAAGTCCATTTAATCAAAGAGAACAAAACAAATGGTTCATTTATTTTTATACCTATTTACCATAAATATAAATTTAGTATTTTCCATTTTATCAATAATTAGTCCTCTATATATCTTGAACACTTTTACTTAAAAAAAAAAAAACAGAAAAGAATGCATGTATGTATGTATTTATTTATTTTTGCGAAAGGGTCTTGCTCTTTTCCCCAGGCTGGGGTGCAATGGCACAACCACACCTCATTGCATCCTCAAATTCCTGGGCTCAAGCCATCCTCCTATCTCAGCCTCCAGAGTAGCTGGGACTACAAGCATAGCTGAGACTACAAGTGTGTGCCTCTACACCCACATAACATTTTTATTTTTATTAAAGATGAGATTGCTATGTTGCCCAGACTTGTCTTGAACTCCTGAACTCCTGAGCTCAAGCAATACTCCCACTTAGGCTTTCTGAAGTGCTGGGATTATAGGCATGAGCCACTGTGCCTGTCCAGAAGATAATGAATTTAAAACAACAATATTTGAAATAGTAAATATCTGTATATCTACTGGCAAATTGAAACTAAAATAAAGTCAATCAATTTCCACAAGTTTTCATTTTTATCAAGGTTAAAATGATACAATTAAAGAATAGGTGCCTTCCACCTAAATGAGTCACTAGATTCTAAAACACTTACCTGTAAACTTGTGAATACTATTAGGTTCATATTACTTGTAAGAAATTGCATTATGTTATCTAAATTTGTAGCATCATATATGATAGATTCAGACATTAAAAACATCTATTTTAACAGTCGCTAAATATGCCTTTGAGTTTGATTTTCAAATAAAAACAAAACATAATTTCAGTAAAAATGTGTCTCAGAGGAACACAATTACAGCTTTTCCACTTTGCTTAAGTGATTCTGTACTCACTTCCTTTTCCCCCACCAGAAGTGCTGATGACTTAAGTATTCCTTGGAGATTCTGTAGGGTGCCTTCTGCTGTATACCTGTTATGTTGCAGCTTGAAATTCTTAATGTCAGATTTAGCCCATCCAATCATACAAAGTATGTGAGTTGTATTACAAGGGAAACATTAATGCTGGATTCATGAAGAAAATTGAAAGTTAGACATGCACAATAAAACCACATTAGTGGTTATTTGATTAATTATTGAATATGATTACAACACAAATAGATTACCACACCAGTTAGGTACAATGAAGGTGGTATTATTGTTAAAACTGTGGGTTGTGGTTTGTATTCTTATAAGCAATTAAATACTATGCATGACTAGCAGATAATAGAAGTACACATACCAGAAAAGAAATCTCTGGTGTATGGGTATACACTTGTTCACCTTGATCCTGCTCCATTTTTATTTTGATATCATATAAATATCAGAAGATACATTGACAGCATAGAAGTAAGCAAAACATTTCTGCCACTTTTACAGGCATAGGGATACAGAGGAAAAAGGGGTGTGGGAAATAATGTTGCTGGACTGGGAGCCACTTAGATTGCATACACTTGGAAAGTGAGTTTTTTAATACAAGATTTCAAGTATATAAGAAAATATGAATACATAATGTTTTTTAAAAAATGTAAGAAAATATGCTGTGAATAATAATAGCTACAAAGACCTCTGTGTGCCACTTCTTAACTGCACATACCTTCCCCCACTACCTCAAACAGATAATCTTATCCTGAATATTATGTTTAGCTCTCCTTACTTTTAAAATATTTTTTCTTATGGTCTTACTATATACATATCTATTCTTTAATGATATATTATTTAAGTTTACATATTTTTAACTCCATATTCGGTATGAATTTACCTGTGACTTGAGTTTTGTGCTCAAAATATTTTTTGTGGGACATAAGAATACAATTAACATAAAATATTATTTCAGATGAATATACCTAATTGGGAGAGTAATTTGATAGAAACACTGGGGGAAACTTAAAATTATCTAGTAGTTTTCAACATGTACCATTACACTTTTGGAAAACACCAGATTTCCACAGACAGATTAGGCACCTTGCCCAAAATCATATGCACCAGCAATTGTGACAGCTGAAATTCAAATCTGAGCAGTTTGTTCTAGTACCTTGCATTAGTTTGTTTTCATACTGCAATAAAGAACTGCCTAGGACCAGGTAATTTAAAAAGAAAAAGGTTTGACTCAGTTCTGCACGGCTGGGGAGGCCTCAGAAAACTTACAGTCATGATGGAAGATGAAAAGGAAACAAGGCACCTTCTTCACAAGTGGCAGGAAGGAGAAGTGCCGAGCGAAGGGGAAAGAGTCCTTTATTAAACCATCACATCTCGTGAGAACTCACTAACTTTCACAAGAATAGCATGGGGGAAATCATCCCCATGATTCAATTATCTCCACATGGTCCCTCCCTTGACAGGTGGAGATAATGATGTTAATGGTGATTACAATTCAAGAGGAGATTTCGGTGTAGACACAAAGCCTAATCACATAATACCTGTATCTTGTGATCACTATGCTAGATTTATTCCACAGTATAAGTAATAACCTTAAGTAATGTAAGTAACACTTTTTAAAAGAAAGATGATACCTCACCATGAAGAGTATTCTGTAAAACGAACTTTTGTTTATCATTCTTGATTAACCTAATAAAATCTGTAGTGTCCTTCCAAAACTAAGACATATCTTACTTTAAAAGCTATTTTTAAAACTCAGGACATCTATTATTAATTTTCCTGTCTTTCACATTCATAGCCCAATGTTATAAAGTAATTAACAAATAATTTAACAACTGAGAACTAGATGGAAAGGCCAAGAGAAAATAATAATAGCCTTTGGATATCAATGTCTACAGCTACAAATAAGTATAAAGAAACTATTCTGCTGCAAAACATGTGCTACCTTTATGAGAAAGAATTGCCCAGAGGGTAGAACAAAGAACATCAAGGGCAGAATAAAAAGCAAGAATTTTTAGCAGGCCTTGAATCCTAAACAAAAACTACTAACAAGTGTTATTAGTTTACAGGTTAAAATGGAAAACTGTACTTGAGTTGCTGTGTTTAAACCTCATCTACCACTGTACATGCTTTAGATTTTGAGATCCTGGACTTTGAATTGAAGCTGTAATGGAATGAATGATACTTCGAATGGTCTTGGGAGAGGCTGAGTGTACTTTGCACATGAGAGGAATACACCACTGAAGTCCAGAGGCAGACTGGTAGCCAGCCTCCAAGATAAACCACAATGTTCCCTACAACCTGGTATTCATGCTTTTCATAGCGTTCTTCCATGCTGAATCAAATTTGATCTTTGTGATCAATAAATTTGAGAAAAGTGATGGGATATTACTTCTGAAATTAGGTTACAAAAGACATTGTACATTTTGCCTTCTCTCTCTGATTGTGTAGTTAGGGGGAAGCCAGCTGCCATATTGACCAGTGAAAAAGCCTACATGGTAAGAAATGAGGCCTCTGAGCACCAGCAGTGAAGAACTGAGTCCTCCTGCTACAGCAAGTGAATGAACTAAGCAGTTGATCCTAAAGTCCAGCCCAGAATTCAGTACTACAGCCATGGTTGACATCTTGAATGCAATGTCATTAGAGGCCTTCAGCCATAACCAATAGGTAACCACTCTCTAACTCCCAACCAGAAAAACTCTTAGATAACAAATATTGATTTAGTCCACCAGATTTAAGAGCTAATTTGCTACACAGCAATATATAATTTTATGACAACCTTATATCCTTCAATCCTGCTAAATCTACTGTTAATTCTATCATTCTATTATTAACATTTTTGTAGATTTCCTAAGGTTATCTGTATAAACAAACTTATCTGCTTATACATGTAATTTTACCTTTTCTTTCAAATATTTATGCTTGTTACACTTTTTCTTGCCTTATTCCTGGCTAGGATCTCTAGCACAATGTACAGTAAAAGTGGTGAGTAAATATTCATAACCTGCTAATAATATTAGGAGTTTCAGTTTTTTACCATTAAGTGTGAATATTAGCTATAGAAGTTCCCTTGTACTGCCAGTATACTGAAGTTTATATTTTTATTTTAACGATGAATTGGTTTTCAATTTTCAAATGTATTTTTTTCATCTATTAATATAATCATGTGCTTTTCTCTTTTTAATTTGTTCATATAGTAAATCACATTGTTTGGTTTTTGGATGCTAAAAAACTGCAATAAAACCAAATAGGTCATTATTTATTTACATACTGCTAGAAGTATTTACTAATTTTAAGTGACTTTTGCATCTCTATTTATAAAAAAATTTTCTGTAATTTCCTTTTTCTTATAAAGATATTCGCCAATTTTTTGTAATAGATATATGTTGGCCACATAAAACAAGCTGAGAAGCATAATCTGTTTCTCTATTTCCTAAAAATTTTTGTATAATATTTGTCATATGTATTTCTTTCTTAAATAATACATTAACTTAGTACAGGTTAGGTTATTCAGATTTACCATTTCTTATATCACTTTGGATTGTATTTTTTAAATAATCTGTCTTTATCATTTATGTTAAATTTTTTGCCATAATGTTCTTTATAACTATCCCTTATTGTCTTGTTGATGTCTGTAGGATTTGTAGTGATTATTCCTCCCTAGATTCGTTGCTGACACTGGTATTTGTGTTTCTTAATTTTTCTATAATTATTTTTCTTCATCAGCCTTTTTTTGAACATTTTCAAAGAAACAATTAAGGCTTATTATTTGACTGGTTTTAATTTTATAGAGTTTTGTTCTTTATTATGTCTTTCTACTTACTTCGTTTGGATTTAAGTTGACCTTCTTTCATTAACTTCCTTTTTTATTGATATTTCATAGTTGTACATATTTTTGGGTACATATAATCTTTTAATGTATGTATACAATGTGGAGTGATCAAATAAGGGTAATTGGTATATACATAACCTCAAACATGTATCTTTTCTTTGTGTTGGGAACATTACAAATTTTCTAGCTATTTTGAAGTGTATTAGTATGAACTATAATTTTCCTACTGTACTACTTAATATTCGAACTTCTTTCTATTAAACTGTTTTTTTGTATCCAGTAACCAAATTTTCAAGGAAGAAATTAGGTTATCAGTTATAGCACTCTTTGTTTAAATATAAGCATTTAAAGTTATAAATTCCTCTCTAATCGTGGTTTTAACTATATCCAGAAAATTTTTATTTGTGATATTATTATCATCATCTCATTGGAAACATTTTAAAATTTCCTTTCAGCTTTCTAAATTTGTCTATGGGTTATATAGAAGTTTGTAATTTAATTTCCAAATATTTGATGTTTTTATAGTTGTTATTTTTGATTGGTAGTTTAATTCCATTGTTCTAACAAAAATGTACTCCACAGATGTCTACCTTTGAAATGTAATGAGACTTATTCTATGACCCAGAATATAGTGTGTCTTGGTGATGTTTCACTTGCATTAGAAAATAATATATAATTATTTTATTAACTGTAGTATTCTATAAATGCCAATTCGGTTGAAAAAATATTGATAATATTGTTAAAGTCTTCTAGAAATTTTCTGATTTTTCATTTAGTTGTTTATCAATTATAGAAAGAAATGTTGAAGATTTCAACTGTGATTGTTAATCTGTTCATTTCTTCACTTAGTTCTGTCAGTTTTTGCACTGTGTATTTAGAAGTTCTAGAAACAAGCCATCCGCATGTTTGATCGTTGTGTCTTCCTAAATAACTGACTCTTTTACCATTACGAAGTATGGCTTGCTACTTGTAGTAAAATGTCATCTATTTAGATCTACTCTGATATAAGCATAGCCATTCTCTTTCTGACTTTCTGCTATTTGCTCCTCTTTTGATGGACTTCTTTTTCTAATTTTCCTTAAACATATTTTTGAGCAAGCAAAAACAAACAAACATAAAGAAGGTAGCAAGAACTTGTAATGTTATTCTCAAATGATAAGTATAAAGAGATTAGATTGCTATCTATATTTTCACGGCAATTGCTTGATTTGGGTACTGCTTTACTTTATGACTCTCCACTGATGCCTTTTCTTCTATAATTATCCATTGCTGAAGTTCCTATCGTACAGACTTTTGCTCTCAAGAGTTGCTGATAGGAAAATGTCATTTAGTTACAAAATCCTTATTAATGCTCTTCGAACCATTTACTGAAATATACTAAAAAAAAAAACCTTTAATAATTCCCTACCAAACAGTGAGGAATGATGAAGTAGAAAACACTAAATTTTATTATGTAACTGCAAATTATAACTAAAAAAAAAAACCAAAAATTTTGGATTGAAAACTATCCTTGGAAGTTTTTCATTATTATTCCTTTTAGGTAAATGAAATTAAAGTTTGAACTATAAGGTAGTAGAGAAAAGAAAAAGAAAAATAGATTAGAGCTCTTTTAATCAATGGTAGGTCTTTTCCAAATGCTCCAGAGCCCCAATATTTGCATCAACTACATGAGCCTGTAAATTATATGGATTTTCAAATAAGTTGTTTCTTGATTTTTACTTATTGGCTATGTTGTTAGAATAGATTCAGCTCATTATATAAAAATATTTTTGTTTGTTTGATAAAGACAGAATAGAGCCAACTAAAAGTCAACATTAAAATAAAACCCCCCTCTGTAAATATTAAACATTTTTCTTTTATATATTATGTCCAAAAAATTAAGAAGAAAAAGAAAACAATGACACAGTTCTGCTCCCTTGCTATAGTCATGTATTTTATCACTAATATAATACTAGAGAATAAATTGACAACAATAGAATTTCTAAGGGCCCGACATCAGTCATTTTTCTAAAAATAAAGGAGTTGAAGTTTGGAGTTGTTGGGAATATGAATGCATATTTTAATAAAAATAACTGATCTTTTAAAAAGAATGACAGAATTTGGAGTGTGATATTCCATTCAGATTATTGATATTTAGCTCACCTCAAAATTAAAATTAGGATATCAACAGAACATCATTAGGAAAATGGCAAGCTTAGCCAAACAAATAAGAAGTAATAATGGCTTTATACTAACAGTTTTATGTTTAAATAACTATTAGATTTACTGATTTGTGGTTTTATAATGATTTATAATTATTATTTTCCTCTGACATTGCAAAGATGTTTAGTGAAAACAGAATTCTCTGTGTGTGAAAAGAGTGAGTACACATGGAAATAACCAGTCTCTAAACCTCTAGGCCTTTCTTCTATTCTGGAATATTTAGCAGACAATTTAAAAAATACAGTTGATAAACACAAAAGCCTCTACTGCATAGAAAGATCAAAAAAGCTTCAGGAAATTATATCTACCACTGATAGTCTTTAGCATGCAAAAATGTCTTGATTAAACTAAATCTAGTAATTTTTGTGATGTGTCTTTATTTCGTATTCTGAGAAAGAACATAATGTACAATTTTTTTTAAAGATGAGAAATTTGCTATATACTTCTTTTGATCCTTATCCATCAAGAACTCAAGTTTATCATTTGTTTTCTATCAACAGTTATTTTAATGGTAGCCTGGAAACAGAATGAAAACTATTTTCTTTCATTTATTTACTGATCAGCATTTATTAAGCAGCAAATACCTTTCAGATTGATAAGATACAACAAGATACAAGATCACAAGATGATTCTCATGCATCTTAGAGTATCACTGGCAAAAGAAGAATTAGCAATTATAATTAGGAGGGATAAATGCTCCAATGATAGAGGAAATATAGACTGTTATACAACCTGTAGAAGAACTTGTAAGGGCAATTAGGAAACATTCAAAGATTTACAGGAGAGTAACTTGATCACATATTCATTTTAGCTTGACAGCAATGAGTAAACTGGTTTGATAGGTGGGAAGACTATAAGTAAGAAGACAATTTGCAAAGTTACTTTAGTAAAATGGACCATCACTGTTGTAGGAGCAGTAGGAAGAAGAGAGAGATATAAGCATATCTGAAAAGTATTTAGGAGCAAGAATCTCCTAAGTAGAGGAAGGTTTCAGGATGTTTAATACCTTAGTATATATTATAAAATAGCATAACAAATATAATCCCCAAACCTGGATTAGACTTAGACTAATATGACTTATGTTGTTATGGTGATGGCACAAAATGGAAGAATTACTAATTGCCAAAGGAGTTACTTGATCAAAATTTGTATTAAACCCAAAGTAGGTAGAATAATAAGTAATGCAATGCCGATTAATGACAAAATAATTTTCAAAAAAATCTGGAATGAGCTAATGGGATTTAACATTTTAATAGCATCTAAGGTCATTTAGTCAGTAATAAAAATTGCAAAATAACTTTAAACATGTGACACCTCACAAAAGTGTTAGCAAGAAGTAAATTTTATAGGTAGCTTTAAAATATTACAAGTAGACCTTATCATTAACACTTATATTCATTAAAATGCATAAGTAATATGGACTCTATAGATAAGAGTACTTGAAAGATAGAGGACAGGTTGAGTATCCCTTATCCAAAAGGCTTGGGACCAGAAGTGTTTCTGATTGGGAATTTTTTAAGACTTTAGAATATTTGCATATGCATTATGAGATATCTTAGGAATGGGACCCAAGTTTAAACATGAAAGTTACTTATGTTTTATATATACCTTATAGACATAGCCCAAAGGTAATTTTGTACATTATTTTAAAGACTTTTATGTATAAAACAAGTTATTTAAAGTAGTTATATGTGGAATTTTCCACTTCTGGTGTCACATCAGTGCTCAAAATTTTTTAATTTTTGAAAATTTTGGATTTTGGATTTTCAGATTACGGATGCTCATCCTGTATATTTATTTAGCTTGATGTGCAAAACTTTCCAAGGAATTATTTTTATTACTCCACAACTCTAAATCTGTTCTAGAAACTTTAGGAAAGTAATCTATTAACAATCTGTCTGGACATCCTTCTAGCCAGATAGTCATTATCCACAACACTAAGGCAATCTTAAACAGGTTTGGCTAAAAATGTTCTGTGATCTCACTATTACTATTTCTGGATATTTTCAAATTCTATTTGTGGAAGATGTCCCCTCAAAAACAAAAAAGGATTGCTTGATTTGCTTACAAGAAAAATGTACCTTTATTAGCAAAAGTGTAAAAATATCATGAATGCATTGCATTTCTACTAAGCAATAGGTTTCAAAGAAATCAATCAGAAAAAAATACAAAAGCAATATTTAATCAAGATTTGTAATTTATGTTTTTTCTACTGGCTTGTTTTAATTAAGATCCATGTTGATTTTTATTATATAATATATGCTTATAAATTAGTTTATAATAACAAAATAGTAAGGAAGGATGATAGAATAAGGTAGAAATGGGAGTTAAAACATGAATATATACTTGTGTGATAAAATGCTTTTAAAGCAAACGTTACTATAAATAACGAACATATCTGCATACTTTACAAGAATGGCTTTTTGTTAAACTCATGTAACAAATAAAAATCTCAAATAAAAATGTATTCTAATGTGACATTAAAATTATGTAATTATTTTATCTTAAAATCGGATAACAGGGACCTCCTGCCATTACAAAATAATCTGTGAACAAAGATTGAACTATTGTACATCAATAGGAATGAACATTTGCCTACATTAAAAAGATGTTGTTAATCTAAATGAATATTGGTATTATACTCAAATTTAGTGATAAAATGGGAATTGCACTTTAAAACTTCCTGGCTTATTGAACATTTCAAAAAACAATTTTCTTTAGAGGCATCTATTATGAATACCTTCTTAGCAGAACTATTGTCTATGCTAATCATATAATAATATTGCTTTTCCTTGTTGATAGTAAGAACCCTCTGCCTGCTGAACGGGCTGCACAAACATATATTAAGTATTGCTCACTGTACATCAGCCTTAAAAATCAATTCTCTTCAGCTTCTTCGAATACTCCTTAATAAAGGAAAACAGATGGGCAGTATAAAAATGATCTCAATATGTTGACTCTATAGTGAATATCACTGAATATTTTAAAATTATAAAATTAAGTACTCTAAGAAAGCCTCTTGGCACCTTCTGTCAGTTCTTTCTACTTCACTTTTGCTTGAATTGATTTGTTATTAAAATTTAGACCAGAGAGGTAAAAAGCTGAATAGTTGAATATTATAGACTTTGAGATTAGTATCTTTTAGTATAACAGCTGTTATTGTTTGCCTTGTTCAAAGAGGATCTTATTGCATGTTAAGCCAAAGGTTGAAGAAACTCAAACTTATCTATTTATTTGCAGGCAAATATTTATGATGTCAGTACAGAAATCAAGTAGTCATACACATAGTAATGTGCTAGTAAATATTTCACAACAGGCTTGCCAAAAATAAAAGGTCCCAATTTGCAGTGTTTGCCAATTTCTGAGGCATAAATACTCCCACATGGCTGATTCGAGCTACCAAAATGACATAAATGAATGTACATGTTGGAAATCTGTACAGTAGGAATTATATAGTACTTCCACCATGTGAATCTAAAAGATGTAAATAATCTCACAAGTGTAGATAATAGTAAAATAAATAGAAAATGTTGTGAATACTGATTACTCTTTTTAAAAGTAATTTATTTAATTATAAGTTGATGTAATTTATTTTGATGCCTTTGCTTAACTGCCAGGTCATATAATTTTTCAGATTCTAAGAGCAATCATGTGGTGGCTCCTCCCTGTAATCCCAGTACTCTGGAAGGCTGAGATGGGTGGATCACAAGGTCAAGAGATCGAGACCATCCTGACCAACATGGTGAAACCCTTTCTCTACTAAAAAAAAAAAAATACAAAAATTAGCTGAGCATAGTGGCACACACCTGTAGTCCCTACTACTTGGGAGGCTGAGGTGGGAGAAGTGCTTGAACCTGGGAGGTGGAAGATGCAGCAAGTGGAGATAGTGCCATTGCACTCCAGCTTGACAACAGAGCCGGACTCTGTCTCACAATAAATAAATAAATAAATAAATAAATAATCAGATGTAAGCATACCACTCCAGCATAACACATCATAAGATCCAGAAAATCCAGAAACAAAGATTGCCCTAGTGATATAACCTGTATGAGACACAGAGAAGGTATCTTCCAGTTTTTGTGTATGATACAGTTTGGCTGTGTCCCAACCCAAATCTCAGCTTTAGTTGTAATAATCCTCACATGTCAAGGGAGGGGCAGGTGGAAATAATTGAATCATGGGAGTGGTTTTGCCCATACTGTTCTCATGGTAGTGAATAAGTCTCATGAGATCTGATGGTTTTATAAATGAGAGTTTCACTGAACAGCTCTTGTGCCTGCGGCCACGTAAGACGTGACTTTGCTCCTTCATTGCCTTCCTCCATGCTTGTGAGGCCTCTCCAGCTGTATGGAACTGTGAGTCAGTTAAATCTCTTTCCTTTATAAATTACCTAGTCTCAGGTATATCTTTATTAACAGTGTAAGAAG